>CAUOFW020001503.1:743057-755601 GCA_963454935.2 Ilex paraguariensis | reverse complement strand
AAAATTTCATAAAGCCCCATTTCATAAAGCTCTCGGTGATCTGAGTAAGATTGAAAAATTTAACTCAATCAGGTTTTAGCCCAAAAAAAATAACGTTTATGATACTTTTTCTATTTATATCCCATTGTTTGAGATATTTTCAGAATATTGCGTATTTATTTGAGTTTTTTAATAATTTAAAACCATTAGAATTTCTTATTTTTAGTAATTTAGGATCAATGTCTCTTTTTTCTTTTACTTATCCAATAATGGATGGGCCATATGCCTCTAGGTCGATTGCCACAAGGTTTCACCTTAGCCAAGAGTCATGTTGATGTTGATATGAGCTTCATTCCTCGAAAATGTTTCAATAGTAGAATTGCATTTTCTATTTTGTTTGATAATTTTTGACATAACATAAAAATATGATTCAAAATTGAAACGAAATTAACGGATTAGGATTAATTATTTTTTGACACGAATCTGTATATGACACGACCCATTAGTACAAATAATAAATAGGTTAAGTTAATGTCAAATACGAATAACATGAAATTAACATGTGTTAAGTAATATTATAAAAATAAAATATCAATTTTTTAATTCTTGTAAAAAAAATATGAGTATAAATTCGATTAAGTAATAATAAAATTTTAGACATAAAATTGAGCGATAAATTTTTTGTATTTTCTGCTTGATTTTGCTATTTATTTGTGATCTCATAACAAGCTAGTTCCAAGTGAGTTAGGTATCTGTCGGCCATGTCTCTTTAGGAAGGGTTTCCATCCACTAATGGATTAGATTCATTTGGATGTTGAGTGTACCAAAACCATCTTAAATGGATGATCTCATCTAAGTTGTTTAAATTGAGCATAATTAATTCCAATAGTTATTTTTTGGATAATAAAAATTAGACGTATCAAATTCACGTGATCTCTACTTTGTTAAAAAAATATAATTACCCTTGCACATATTTTTCCCTTTTTACCAAATATCCATACTTTCCTAAGCAAACCCATAACCGCATATACTCAAAAACCCTTCCATATTTCCCGATCTCGGATGTTAACTCTCATTCTCTTCCCCCTTCTGGCAAAAATTCTCTCATCCCTCTGATGAGGCAGAGACAAAGGTGAAGGTGAAGATGAATATGGTGTTTGGTAGTGTGTTGGTATTGGTCTAAATTGATATAATTTTTATCTTGACTTTTTTGTTTTCTTATTTTTTAGAGATAAAATTGGTATATTAAGAAAAAATATGAAAAATAATGTACAAGGCAGAGGGTGTAATGATTCTTCCAAAAATGTTCAATCATTANTGACTTTTTTGTTTTCTTATTTTTTAGAGATAAAATTGGTATATTAAGAAAAAATATAAAAAATAATGTACAAGGCAGAGGGTGTAATGATTCTTCCAAAAATGTTCAATCATTGTTGTTAGTCAATTTAATCTACTTGAAACTTTAGGGGGGGTAAATTACAAACATTTGAAATTACAAGAAACTAATTGCAACAAGAGACATAATTAAAGAGAACAAATTGTAATTAACCCTTAGAAATATGCTTGTTTGAGGGTAATGGAGCTAGTTGACAAGATATCATCATCAATAAACATTCCCCTTGTAGTCACAAAAGCATATGCATGTTCAACTATAGTACTAAAAAAATATTTTTATTATTTTATTCACTTTATTATTTCTATGTCGACAATTACAAACAAATAAGATCTAAATCAAAAAATTTCTATGTCGAACCTCTTGGATACCATAATATTGTCTGTATCAAACACACCGTATAATTAAATGTATGTATTTGATACCTTGATGATTGTACAACATTTTTAGACTCGTGTTATAGACATTTCACCATTTATTTGACCTATTTAGAAAGTAAGAAGTCATTTTGATATCTCTTCATCGACAAATAATTTTCGAGATAAAAAAATTCACGACATGACTTGTAAAGATAACTTTTACCACTCTAGTTGTTACCATTCTTTTGGAACGAAAAGCAGACAAGGGTTATTATAGATTACATGGCTTTCATGTCATGAGTGTTAATAACTCTCATACCATTTATAACGTCCTGTCGTGTAATATTGCTTGTTTTGGTTTAGCCTTATGATATCTTAAAACGCATTATTAATCTAATTCATTATAATTCTTGAATTAATTGTGGGTTTCATTAAATATTAAAATTTGATATTAATTTAAAGATTATAATGTAATCACTTTATTAAATCAATAAATTAAATTAAATGTTTAGGTTTAGGGATATGTTCTAAACCAGCTTTAAGTCATAATGATCAGCCGCTGAACTCGAGAGTAGTCGACGAAAATTTGGACACCTTGTAGCAAAAAAAAAAAAAAAAAAAATTACTGTTTAGTGGAAAGCATTCATAGAAACAATGAATTTCAAACCCACCGTGTCCTTTCAAATAATAATAATAATAAAAAAACATTATCCTATTCATCATTCAATTGAACTTCGCTCTTCTGAAAATAGAGCAAGCTCCATCAACTTTCCTAATCCATTTGTCAATTCCATCATAAATACACAAGATTTTTTTGGATACCCTCTTGTTTTTATTATTATTTTTATATTTTTCATCCCCCAAGCTTATGGTAGTATCTGTATAATCCCATCATATTTTGTCCTCCTCCTCTCTCAAGATGAGCCATTCAGCTACACCTTAGCATATCTGTAGTTTCAGACTTCTATGAAGTTTATATAAACAAGTGAAAGCAAAGATATCGATGGATACCATTCCGTGAGGTGACGATAGATGTGTCTTAGTATCGATACTTCCAACTTGAACCATGAAATTCATTTCATGCATGGAAACAAGAATATCATCAAACCAGTCTGTCCTTTCAAAAAAAGAAGATTACTAGTACCCTGTCTTTCAATTCCTTCCTTCTCTTTGACTTCATTTTATACCTTAAAATTTTCATAGAAGCTCCCCAAGATTCTGGTAATTTCTCTGTAACTCCATCATATTTTGTTACTATTTCTTCAAGATAAGACATTCAGCTACTCCTCAGTTCTTCTGCTTCAAACTTCTGTGAAATCTATAAAAAGAAGTATGCAGAAAGTTTGGATGTATGAAGAGTATGGTTCCAAGGAAGTGCTCAAGCTAGGAGACTTGGCAATTCCTACTCCCAAACAGTACCAATTGCTTGTCCAAGTTAAAGCATCTGCTTTAAATCCTATTGATTTCAAGCTGCGCCAACAACCCATTGTTCCTATAGATTTCCCTGTAAGTCTAAAAAACTCAGAAATATTAGCATTCAATAATTCTTTGGTCCTTGTTGCCTGTACCCTTTAGCTACAAGTCGAGCATGTTGCTTTGATCAACCCTTATTACACACGTCAAGAAGTCTTTAATCGTGCTTTGTCACAGGCATCAGTTAATGTCGGATTTGTTGAATTAACATGAAAAAGCTTCATTTATATAAGTTCCTCCTAGTAATACAATTATGCGTGCAAGCGAACATGATGTTAATGTTGACACAGGTGATCCCGGGATGCGATATGGCCGGAGTTGTGGTGGTGAAAGGAGGCGACGTATCGAGATTTGACATCGGAGATGAGGTGTATGGGAACATACAAGATTTCACTGCAGAAGGGAAGATGAGGCAGCTTGGGACACTGGCAGAATTCATTGTTGTAGAGGAAAATTTGGTGGCTGCAAAGCCGAAAAACGTTTCGTTTGAGGAAGCAGCAAGCTTGCCTTTGGCAGTTCAAACAGCAGTTGAAGGTTTCAAAATTGTGGGGTTTAGAGAGGGTCAGACTGTTTTCGTGGTTGGCGGAGCCGGTGGCGTCGGAACACTGGTTGTTCAGCTGGCTAAGCAAATGTATGGAGCTTCTGTGGTGGCGGCAACAACTAGTACTTCAAAGGTGGAGTTTGTGAAGAGCTTGGGTGCAGATAAGGTTGTTGACTACAACAAGACTAGATATGAAGAGGTTGAGGAGAAATATGATCTTGTTTATGACACAATTGGTAACTTTCTCACCCCAACTTTGCTGATTATAGCTAAGGAAACATCAACCCTTAAAATCAACGAGTTACAAATCTAAGTGTTCGAATTTTGGCAAATTTTTTAAGTCTAGGTCACGAGGGATTTATTGTTCATGAATATCTCAGTCCCGGTATGGATAGTTTGTCTTTGACCAAACCGGAGAGTAGATTAATTGATGTGCGCATAACCTAATTCGAACACCCTTGACCGTTAAACAAAAAAAAAGAAGAAGATTATAGCCTAGGAAACAAAAATGTTATGTTTGGGCGGAATTATTCGTATCAAATACATATCAAATCCAACATGTATTAGATATTCAACAATATACCAATCTGATATTTTAAGATACTTTTTGCATAATTCTCTTTTTATTTTGCCTAGAAAAATATGGCTTTGAAAGGCACAATGTTTTTCTTAAGCATTATCAAGTCAAAAGTACATAAAAATGAGTTGGTTACATCCTATCTATTGGCAATTGCTATTCCCGGCTAAACCAGCTACTAAATATTGTTTATTTTTTGAAAATTTTATTAGATTATAATAAAACGTAAAAGTATATAGGTCATACCTATATCTTATTTTTTTGGGAGAATTATACCAAGATCTCCTGAAGTTTGTCACTTAATCACTCAGACTCCATGACATTTGACATATAATACATAGACCCCTTTAAATTTGTACGTACGTAACACTTAGATCCCTACTATAAAAATATCCGTTAATAAATTGCAACCACACCCATGAAGTTTGTAAACATATATTATTTAGATTTCTTAAGTTTAAAATGTTATAGTTAGACCAAAAATATTTCAATCAAAGATAAAATATCAAATATTTTAAATTTTACGATTAAAATTTATGTTCTATTTATCTTTTATTAAAATAAAATCAAAAATAAAAATTTAATTTTTCTTAAAAAATTATAATTAGTATACAATTATATTGTCTATTAAAATTTAACTTGGTCGTTTAAATGACCAAATTAAAATACCAAATTATCCCAATTAAAACTAAAAGATATTGTGTCAATTACAGTTTGACCTCTTATTTAATTTTTTAGTTTTATTCTAATAGATAGTATAATTATATACTAATTATGATTTTTTTGTAAAAAAACTAAATTTTTATTTTTGATTTTATTTCAATAAATGACATAATAGAACATGAATTTTGGATGAAAAATTTATATTCTATTATGAATGATTTAAACCCTTTATTTGATTTTTTAGTTTTATTCTAATAGATAATAAAATTGTATATTAATTATAATTTTTTAAGAAAAAAATTAAATTTTTAATTATAATTTTATTCAATAAATGATACAATATAATATGAATTTTAGTTGTAAAATTTAAAATATTTGATATTCTATCTTTTATTGGAGTATTTTTTTGTTTAAGTATAATATTTTAAATTTAAAAGGTTTAATTATTATATACCTACAAACTTCAAGGAAGTTTAAGTGTAATTTATTAATGGATATATTTATAGTAGGGGTCTAAGTGTTACGTGCGTATAAACCTCAGGGGTCTGTGTGTAATATTTCAAATGTCAGGGAGTCTAAGTGATTAAATGACAAATCTCAAGGGTCCGGATGTAATTCTTCCTAATTTTTTTTAGATTAAGTTATATCATTGTCTCTATATTGTATCATATTAATATTTTAGGTCATATCCATGTTTTCTAGATTACGGTGAATTTCTTCAAACACTATCTCGTGACCCAACTTCACGTTGTATAATAAAATGTTTGAAGGGTTTAAAAAGTGTGAGCATTGAACTTTTATTTTACAACACATTTTAGACTATGTGCACGCATACCTCAAAATTAAGACTTTTAATCGAATTGAGCTATAAGAGCTCGGTTTAGATAGGACTCGACTTGAACTTGACTCGTGTTCCTAAAATGCCTATGTTTTTTAGATTATGGTAAATTTCTTCAAACAGCATCTTGTGACCCAACTGCACGTTGTATGATAAAATGTTTGAAGTGTTTGATAAGTGTGAGCATTGAACTTTTATTTTACAACACATCAACACATTTTAGGTTGTATGCAGGCATGCCTCAATATTAGGGTTATTAATTGAACCGAACTATTTGAACTTAGCTTAGATAGGACACGACTCGAGTTTGACTCGTGTTTTAAACGAACAGAGTTTGAACAATTTTTAAGATTCGTTTAGAAAAATGAGCCTAAAAGGCTCGACTCNTTATTGAATTAAAATTTTTTTAAGTGTCATTTTATGCAACAACTTTACATCGTTAGGACTATTTTTGTTGGTTATTGCACAACTTCCTTAAAACAATTATACACATGCTTTTGCAATCAACTTTTATTTTTTAAACTTTATCCATTTCTTGCACTTCTTATTCTTGACATTAGGTTCATTTTAATAGTTTCTCATCTATTTCTTGCACTTCATATGTTGGTATATACTTATCTGTATTTTTAATGCTCATCTTTTCCATATGAAGTATTTATTCACTTGCCTACCCTATTGTTACGATTAATTTAATTCGTCTATTGCAAATAGTTTTAATCTTATAATTTGGTTGTAGACTATGGTTGTTTGATTTGTCAACATGTTTTTGGTTTGTCCCATTCAATATTTCTTATTTTTTTTATTGTGTTGTTCTGTGTATTTAGTAGAATTAGTGAGGAACTATGGGTGTTCATTTGAAATGGATTACCAGTTTTGTAGTTGAGAGTTTTACTTTTTTAATGTTGATGTGTGCATTAGCACGTGTAGGTGATCAGATTTGTAGCCTTTAAGGGTGGTCTAAATTTGAAGCGTAAATATAATTTTTGAAATATAATTTGAAGCTTCTGTTGGGTCCCATTTTTTAAAATTCTAAATTCTCACTTTTTAGATTGAAAGCAATCCACGAGAAATCGTGCAACTTCCATGCACAATAAACCGATGTCACAATCTAAATGAATTGATATTTATAATTTATTCACGATTGAATGTGGTTGGTATAGTGACTCTAATCTTTCTCATTGAATGCACAATTTTATTTAATCGCAATAACGACGTCAGTGATATAAATGTTGTAACACTGAATTTTGTTTTGGGAGAGACAATTACTTTTTTAGCTGCAAAAAAAATGTCTGAAGGTGATGGGCTTGACCGTACTATNATTGAGCTATAAGAGCTCGGTTTAGATAGGACTCGACTTGAACTTGACTCGTGTTCCTAAAATGCCTATGTTTTTTAGATTATGGTAAATTTCTTCAAACAGCATCTTGTGACCCAACTGCACGTTGTATGATAAAATGTTTGAAGTGTTTGATAAGTGTGAGCATTGAACTTTTATTTTACAACACATCAACACATTTTAGACTGTATGCAGGCATGCCTCAATATTAGGGTTATTAATTGAACCGAACTATTTGAACTTAGCTTAGATAGGACACGACTCGAGTTTGACTCGTGTTTTAAACGAACAGAGTTTGAACAATTTTTAAGGTTCGTTTAGAAAAATGAGCCTAAAAGGCTCGACTCGGATTCGACTCAACTTGGGCTTAAGCTTACAAAGCTCAGGTCGATTACAATTAATAGCCCCACTCAAATCCAGGGCTTTACACATTATCTTTCTAAGGTTGTTTAACTAATTTCAAATATCAATTTTCTTCAATTAAAATTCACATTCAGGTGACTCCAAGAACTCATTTGTGGTAGCAAAGGAAGATGCACCAATCATTGACATAACATGGCCTCCATCAAACCCAAAAGCAGTCCATTCAAGCTTGACAGTTTCTGGGGAAATTTTAGAAAAGCTTAGCCCATACCTAGAGGCTGGAAAGCTAAAGGCAGTGATTGATCCAACAGGTCCTTATCATTTTTCTCATGTTATTCAAGCTTTTCGACACTTAGAAACTGGAAGAGCCAGAGGAAAAGTTGTCATATCTCACTTCCCTTCCCACCATCCTCCCTGTTTCAAACAGTGAATATATATGATCAGTGTATGTAATGTAAAACCTGAAATGGCTGCACAGAAAATTTAATGTGTTGGAGTTGTAAAAACACGTTAACGGTAGAAGCCTCGTAAATTTTTTCGACTCGTGGAGTTGTTGGTTTTTCGAACGTTTAAATGTTTAGCTTATAACAAAACCTTTGTGCAGAGAATAAATTGTCTTGAATAACTTCAATTAACCAAAAGCAAGAGCTATTTATGACTATGACCGACAATTGAACCGAGTTACTAGTGCTTGGTTTGTTTTTAAAACGTGTCGAGTTTGAACATTTTTTAGGCTCATTTTTCTAAAGGTTCAGACTCATTTACATATGAAATAGTTAAGTTACTCGAACTCGGCTTGAGTTCGATTTGGTTCAAGCTCAACTCGTTTTCTAAACAATAAAAACGAGCCGAGTTTGAATAATTTTTTAATCTTATTTAAAAAAATAAGACTCGGTTCTAACTTACAAAACTCGGCTCGATTACATTCCTAATCANAATTGAAGCTCAAATATTAAATGGAGATAAAAGTGGCAATTTAGTCTTCATTTTGAAAATTTAGACCACCAACATCTTTGAACTTTCCTTTTTGAATGACAAGACGTCAGTTATTTGTCTGGTTAACTTAGGTTATGATAATCTGTCAAGTTCGTTGGGATTAATTTGCCGACACTTTTATGTGGCACTGTCCAAATGCATAGCTTCATATCATATTAGTGTCCTCCTTCAGAAGATGGGTCGAATTGCACCATAAATATTGTTTACCCAAAAGTTCTATTATAAGATTCTTATGACAAATAAATGGTATAGTTTAAACAAAGTTATTTCTACTGAATTATATAATCTTTTCAACATCTTAAATTTTAATTTTACTATGTATTGGAGTGAATTTTAATTATGAGGTTTAATCCTTGTAGGATTGGAGTGAATTTGCCAAAGAGAATGATGGAGTATATACAATGGACCTTTGTGGATGGGGCCGGTGTAATTAGGTAAATTTACTCTCATGTCACTGCATTAAAATAACTTTACTATTCCTACAATATATATATATTGTGTTAATTTTTTTGTTTATGTGAATAATTTAAGTGGTTGTGCATTCCCCCAAATGGGCAAAGAACGTTCGTATTGTTACAAGAACATTAAGGATAGTGATGAAGAGAAGGTTTAGAGAGATGAAGAGGACATTTAAGAGAGTTATTGAAAGATGAGATTATTGATCTGCAATCCAGTACGGAGCTGTCCACCTCTGACGATGACTAACCCACCACTGATTAAACTATTGCCAAGGTGTGACTGTCTCTCTTACTGAGAATCTCTATATTTCTTTTCTTCTCATGCATAAACACACACGTAATTGCAACCAATCAAACACTCGCGGATCGAACTCGCACACCACTATACTAACACCAATAAAGATTTATGTTTGAAATCATTAGGCAAATGAACTGTTTGTTGAAATGCTACATAGAAATACTATGTGCTCTTCTCTTCTACATCATGTCCAATTCGATAGGAGCTTGATTATTTGGTCGTAAGTCTTTCTCTACACTCCTCCATATCTTTTCCTAAATAAATTGGTAATCTCTTACAGTCTCTCTAAATTCTTATTTATATCAATCTAAATCCTCCTTCTCCTCCCCGTACATATAAATGTGTGTGCTCATTAGTTTTTAGATAATTCAGCGTAATGAAATTGATGACAATAATTATGTTGAATTCAACTAAAGATAAAAGTAAGGGGTTTTATGTTTCGGATTTATAATTGTTTTATTTTGTCTCACATATTTGTATAATTTTTATGTTTAAAATTTTTTCAAGTATACATGGAAGGATGTGAATATGAAGTTGAAGGTGTTTATCTATTTTTGCATGTGTGTGTATTTTTTGTGTTTCATCTTTTGTACAGTTAACTAATTATACATAGTTATGATAATTTTGGGTATGAAATGATGATTGTTTTGGTGGTTGGGTATATATTGATGATTGTGATGATATGGTGTATTATGATGATTGCGGTGATTTGGAGGTTGGGTATGTATGGAATGATGATTGTTTTGGTGGGTATGTATTGATGGTTGTAAGTTTTATAGACATGTTCAAATTTTTTTGGATTTTTACTTTTAGAGAAAATTTTGCCAAAATTTCTTGAAATTAGTAGGGACTAACTTGATGTTTTGGTGGTTGGATGTGTGTTGATGATTGAGTATGTATTGATTAGTGTGGTGGTATGGTGAATTATAATGATTGTTAAGTATGATTGTAAGTTCTGTAGATATGTCTAAATTTTTATGGGTTCCGTTTTTTAGAGAAAATTTTGTCAAAATTTCTGGATAATAGTATGGACTACCTTGATTTCAAATTGATAGGTTGTTTTAGGTTGCAAATAGTATTTAGGTCATGTAGTATTTTTTGATGTTTAATTTAAATTTTTGTTACGTCACTGGTAATTGCTAGTATATTGATAATTGTGGTGATATGGTGGTTGGGTATGTATGGAATGATGGTTGTTTTGGTGGGTATGTATTGATGGTTGCAAGTTTTGTAGATATGTTCAAATTTTTTTGGGCTTCTATTTTTAGAGGAAAACTCTGTCGAAATTTCTTGAAATTAGTAGNGAAAAAAAAAAAAAAAAACACTGATGTAAGTATAACATGTGGTGTGGCAGAGTACAATAACAGGAAATGAGTGGGTCTATGATTGGACTAACAACATATTACAGCAGCTAGTCTATTTTTGGCCTGTGGGAAGCATATTGTGCACCTGCTGCTCAGTAATTGTCACTCCTAACTACTTCATAAAAATGAAGCTCATAGACATGAAACTCTAGTTTGATGCACATTTCATTTTTGTATACCTTTAGAGAGGGCAACTCAAGGAGGCAAATTGAAGGCGATGGAATATCCAGTCTGTTTTCTTCATCAGAAAGATCCTCAGTGCCTGGCATTTTAGACTTTAAATGCCTGCTGTTATCAAAGGCTCCATCACTTTCTAGACATGAGTTCAATCCAATTAAAGCTTTCTGTCCATCAGCAGAAACCTCCATGCAATTAATGCTAGAGGAGAACGGGAATTGTGCCCTGGCAACCAGCGTCCCATTAAGAGTAAAAGTGCTGAGAGTATGTAGTGATTTGTTCCAAGCCATTACAATCCCATAAGATGAAAGGCAGACTGCATGAGCCTCCACACCAACCAACCTTCTGATCAAGCGTCCCCTTCTGATTGAATGCAGCAAAACATCTGATGAGTGGGAGCATGAGACAACAATTCCAAGATCTGAACTGACACAACAGCTAATTATTTCTCCATGATGGCCCCGGAGGAAATGTATGGGACCTTCAATACGGCGCCTCCTGCTCTTGTCTGCCAAATTGTTAGCTAGAGCATTGCTTCCACTAGAAGTTGGCGTGCCTGGGTCTGTGGAAAGCTCTGACATGCTGCTAGAGCGGGAAGTTGATGTCCGATGTATCCTCCAGAGTAGAACTGTTGCATCTCGGGATCCTGTCACAAGGTAGTTGCCATCTGTAGACTGACCCAGGCATGTGACTGGAGCACAATGTCCTCTCGCTATTTCCAAGGTTTTTGCTCCATCTGCTGATATCAGCCTGACACTGTTATCCACGTGGCCACCTAGTTACAGGCCCAAAGTTTGAAGTGAGATAGAAGTTCACCAAATAACATGCTATTTTTAACTGGAGAAACTTCAAATGAGATTTTATTCTTGAAAGATCCTAAGCTGTGAACATAGAGCTTTATTGTTAACAATTCTAATCTGCATTCTTAGGATCACTGATATGTATATCGTTGCATATCCATTGAGACCCCATCTTTTCTCAAGTGCCTTTCTTGTCCATTCTTAGAATTGCTAGTAAGATTTGTCCTTCAACGTACTCCTTAAAACCTATGGTTTTCTCAATATGTTTTATTATTTTATTTACCAGACCCTTGGTGCCAAGCAGTGATTAGNTAGTAAGATTTGTCCTTCAACGTACTCCTTAAAACCTATGGTTTTCTCAATATGTTTAGCATATTCATTATGTTTTATTATTTTATTTACCAGACCCTTGGTGCCAAGCAGTGATTAGAAAAAATTCATTCAGGTTTGTGTTCAGTGACTTCCTTCAAAAGCTAAATGTCTGTTTTATTGTCTTTTGCCTTCTCAGAATTTAATTTTTTATTTTTCTCCGTTGCCCGTGATTCCCCTCCTAGTTTTCAGTCTTTGGGTGAATCCAAAGTCTCTCTCCTCTCTGAGTAGAGATATGGGTGCTTTTACATTCATTTCCCCCCACTCATCTTTCAGTAGAATATCTTCCATTTCTCTCTCTCTCTCTCTATATATATGTATATCTGTGTGTGTGTGGACAAATATCGGTTGATCTATATGGGCAAATATCAGTTGATTGAAACTCTCTCTCTCAGCCCATATATGTGTCTCTGGAGAAATATTGGTAATGGATATTTCTCTCTCTCAGCCCATATATGTGTCTCTGGAGAAATATTGGTAACGGGTATTTCTCTCTCTCAGCCCATATATGTGTGTCTGTGGAGAAATACCGGCTGATCGATATTCTCTCTCTCACACAC
>CAUOFW020001503.1:681809-742788 GCA_963454935.2 Ilex paraguariensis | reverse complement strand
AAAAAAAAAAAACAGAAAAGAAAAAAGAACAGTTTCTGGCCTTTACTCTTGGTAACTGATATGCATCTTGTAAATTCCTTTTCTATTACCAGCACATACATGTTTCTATAGTCCTTCTTACTGCATTCATTATTATATCAGATGTCTTCAGTTGTACAATGTTTGTTGTCGTTCAACTCACTCCTGAAATACATTGTATCCCACAAAAGTTTATTTCATCAGTATCCTTATTTGTTTTATGCCCTTGTTCATATTTTTCCCGTCACGCTGAGTTAAAATAAGAAAAATGCCAGGAAGCCTTTAAGCAAATCTCCTCCTTGAGTGCCCTGCAACATATGTCTAAAGATTTTTTGGCTTTTTTTCCCCCTTGATAATGGCACAATAAGGAGGATAATATATCCCCAAAGAAGTGAAAGAGCAAAATAAAATAAAAAAGAAACGAAACTAAAGCGAACCGCTATCCAATCCCTGAAAATTTCCACCAAGGCAACCTTTGAAAATTCTAGAGGGTATGGTCCACAAAGAAGTGAGGAAAAACAATTGCAGCATTCAGAATTTGGATGTGGTTAATTCCATCTGTCACGTAATAGAATTTAACTCACTTTTGCAGACTTCAAAATATAAAGAGCATGTAGAATGGCCAGTTAACCTGTCCTGGATTACAAATTAGCCATTAAAAGNTCCCTGAAAATTTCCACCAAGGCAACCTTTGAAAATTCTAGAGGGTATGGTCCACAAAGAAGTGAGGAAAAACAATTGCAGCATTCAGAATTTGGATGTGATTAATTCCATCTGTCACGTAATAGAATTTAACTCACTTTTGCAGACTTCAAAATATAAAGAGCACCAGTTAACCTGTCCTGGATTACAAATTAGCCATTAAAAGCGGCTAATACAAGAACTGATGAATCCAGGCTTGAGCCTTAAAAAAACATATAGTACAGCTTAAATGTGAAACATTCAAACCTTTTTTTTTAAATCTAAAAAAAAAAATCGAACTATTCATCGATTAAGCACAAAATCAACCATTTAAAACAGAAAAAAGTCACTAATCTGCAATAAACCCAGCTCAGAACCTCATATATGTCTTCACACAAACACATATATGGGTAATCAATCGAATAAGTCAATCGGGCCAAATTGCTTACCAAACACTTTTTGAAGCTCGGAGAGAGAGAGAGAGAGAGGTTTTGCTGTTTTGCCTGTTCTACTGGATTTGGAGGTTAAAAGTTTCGCTTGGAGAGGTTTTTTTTTTTTTTTTTTTCTCCCATTTTTCTTTTTGTAATTAGCAAAACCTGAGCGGCAAGAAAGAAAAATAGATCATATTGATTCAGTGGGCCAAAGCATGAAAAGCGTTTGAAATCAATTTCTGTTCAGGCCCAAAAGTAATGCCCAATTGTCCTTTGAATTGCAGTATTGCACCATATAACAAAAAGGGTAAATTACATCTATCTCCCTTGAAGTTTTATCAAATAACAACCAGACCTTCTCTTGTTTGAGAAATAACACTGACTTCCCCTATTAGTGATGGTCGTTCTATCTTCCAAACAGCACGAAAATGACTGTAATCTAGAGGAGGTCCACAGGCCAAAAAAGAAGTAGTGGAGGTCCAGGAAATTCAGGGTGCTAAGATGGTAGGCTGGGTATTATAAATAGGTACCACACCATATTATATATTTACAAGGGTTCGTAAGTTGAAATAATCTGCCTTCTTGGTAATCAAATGGGGCATAAAGACGTTTTCAGAAATAGGATCATAGCAAAAACAAGAAAGTTTTTAACAAAACTACCAAGTATTTTCCAGGAAATGTCAGAACTCTGTTTGCATTGTCTATCTATATTCATATTTGAACAATTTTTGACTCGCGCTGATAAACATATGAATTAAGGCATTCAGTACTACATACTATATCCCATTGTTCTACACTTCTTGTATGGCTTTTATCGGTTTCCTGCATTTTTCTCCGGTAACTGTGGAAGCATTAGTTCAAGCATGGAATGATTAGAATTATACTGATGCATGGGCTCCCTTGACACCATGAATGAGTTTGACCATAATAAATGAACTTTGATAAACTTCATTCACAAAATCTATTGCATCAAAGCAGTCTCTGTTGCAAGGAAAACTTAATTTAAACAAGTAAATAGATTAAGATCAGTTAACTGATGTAGCTAACTCTTGAAAAAAACACTTACCAGTAATAATTTCCTTGTCACATGTGATGGAAACCACATCTGAGCTTCTGATTCCAGAGGTTGGAAATGCAAGTGCTTGGGGAAAATGCCAATCCTCTGACCCAGAGCCAGTCGGCCCTTTGAACATACGCATGAATGTTCCACCAGTAGAGCCTGCACTAGCCTTTCCATGTTGAAAAAGGAAAGGCATACCCTGGCCGTCGGGTGTATTTGGCTGCCATTTGTGCTGCGCTATGTGTGCNTTTGCTGTTTTGCCTGTTCTACTGGATTTGGAGGTTAAAAGTTTCGCTTGGAGAGGTTTTTTTTTTTTTTTGTTTCTCCCATTTTTCTTTTTGTAATTAGCAAAACCTGAGCGGCAAGAAAGAAAAATAGATCATATTGATCCAGTGGGCCAAAGCATGAAAAGCGTTTGAAATCAATTTCTGTTCAGGCCCAAAAGTAATGCCCAATTGTCCTTTGAATTGCAGTATTGCACCATATAACAAAAAGGGTAAATTACATCTATCTCCCTTGAAGTTTTATCAAATAACAACCAGACCTTCTCTTGTTTGAGAAATAACACTGACTTCCCCTATTAGTGATGGTCGTTCTATCTTCCAAACAGCACGAAAATGACTGTAATCTAGAGGAGGTCCACAGGCCAAAAAAGAAGTAGTGGAGGTCCAGGAAATTCAGGGTGCTAAGATGGTAGGCTGGGTATTATAAATAGGTACCACACCATTTTATATATTTACAAGGGTTCGTAAGTTGAAATAATCTGCCTTCTTGGTAATCAAATGGGGCATAAAGACGTTTTCAGAAATAGGATCATAGCAAAAACAAGAAAGTTTTTAACAAAACTACCAAGTATTTTCCAGGAAATGTCAGAACTCTGTTTGCATTGTCTATCTATATTCATATTTGAACAATTTTTGACTCGCGCTGATAAACATATGAATTAAGGCATTCAGTACTACATACTATATCCCATTGTTCTACACTTCTTGTATGGCTTTTATCGGTTTCCTGCATTTTTCTCCGGTAACTGTGGAAGCATTAGTTCAAGCATGGAATGATTAGAATTATACTGATGCATGGGCTCCCTTGACACCATGAATGAGTTTGACCATAATAAATGAACTTTGATAAACTTCATTCACAAAATCTATTGCATCAAAGCAGTCTCTGTTGCAAGGAAAACTTAATTTAAACAAGTAAATAGATTAAGATCAGTTAACTGATGTAGCTAACTCTTGAAAAAAACACTTACCAGTAATAATTTCCTTGTCACATGTGATGGAAACCACATCTGAGCTTCTGATTCCAGAGGTTGGAAATGCAAGTGCTTGGGGAAAATGCCAATCCTCTGACCCAGAGCCAGTCGGCCCTTTGAACATACGCATGAATGTTCCACCAGTAGAGCCTGCACTAGCCTTTCCATGTTGAAAAAGGAAAGGCATACCCTGGCCGTCGGGTGTATTTGGCTGCCATTTGTGCTGCGCTATGTGTGCTGCTGGAGCATTTATGTCCACAATAATGAGAAAATCTGAAGATGCATGAATGGCAGCAGCCGGGAGATNAAGAGAAAGATAGAGAGAGAGAGAGCACAGAGCCATAAAATCAAAAACCATAGTATTTATAGCCATAATCAACAGCCCAAAGCAACCACCAATCATCGACAGACTTGAGACCATCAATTCGAAGAAATCATTTCCTAAGACCATTGATTCGATGGCATCTGTTAAGTGTAAAGGATTAACACAATATATTGAAGAGGAACAGCGAGAGGTCAAAAGCTTGACCTAACTCTCATATTATCATTGTATTTATAGTTAACTTACAATAATAATAAGAATTACACACACTACCCTACCACTATTAATAATTTACACAGACTACTCTAATACTTTTAACACTCCCCCTCAAACTGGACTATATATATCATATAATCCAAGCTTGGAATAAATCGCCGTAAGGCGTATACAGCTCAATGCCTTGGCAAACATATCTGCAAGCTGATCTTCAGATTTCACACATGGAGTTGTAATCTCCCTATCTACTATTTTGTCCTGAATAAAGTAACAATCAACCTCAATATTTTTAGTTCTCTCGTGAAATACTGGATTGATAACAATATAGATAGTTGTCTGGTTGTCACAGAACAACTGTAAAAGAGGTTGAACTGGAAACCCAATTTCCTGGATAAAGTGTAGCAGCCAAGTTAACTCACTCTTTGTCTGCGTCATTGCCCTATACTCAGCCTCAGCACTGGATCTTGCTACCACAGATTGTTTCTTACTTTTTCCTGAGACAACGTTACCTCCTAAGAAGGTACAATAACCGGTGGTTGATCTCCGATCAGAAGGAGAGTTAGCCCAATCAGTATCTGAGAAATCTTTCACTCTAAGATATCCATTAGCTCAATATATCAGTCCAAGTCTAGGAGCTCGTTTGAGATATCGCAGAATACGATTAACGGTCTCCCAATGTGGTACTCTAGGACACCCCATAAACTGACTTACTATACTGACTGCATAAGAGATATCCGGTCAAGTAATAGTTAGGTAATTGAGTTTCCCGACCAATGTGCGATATCGACCCAGATTCTCAAATAATGCACCATCATCCACCAATAGTTTCTGATTCGAATCCATAGGAACATCAATCGGTCTGCCACCTAGCAAACCTATTTTCTCTAGCATGTCAAGTACATATTTCCTCTGTGATAAACAAATACCCTGTTTAGATCGAGCCACTTCAATTTCTAAGAAATATCTGAGTTTTTCCAAATTCTTAGTATGAAATCGATCTTGTAAGAAGATTTTTAACTTGACAATCCCCTCAGAATTATTTTCAGTAATCACAATATCATCCACATAGACCACCAATAGGACATATCCAGCATCTGTCTGTCTGTGAAACACAGGATGGTCTGTCTGGCATCGAAGCAGACCAAACTCTAAAACTGCATCTAAAAACTTACCACACCATGCCCTTAGTGACTGCTTCGAACCATACAAAGATTTCTTTAACCGACATACACTCTTACCATACTCCCCCTGAGTAGTAAATCCAAGTGGCTGCTCCATGTATACCTCCTTAACCAAGTCACCATGTAGAAAGGCATTCTTGACATCTAACTGAAACAAGGGCCAATCAAGATTAGCAGTCAAAAAAATCAAGATACGAACAGAGAAAATTTTTGCAACAAGGGAGAAAGTCTCCCATAATCAACACCATAGGTCTGAGTAAAGCCCTTGGCAACAAGTCGGGCTTTGAGATGCTCTACAGAACCATCCGGGTGAAATTTAACAGTGTACACCCAACGGCAACTAACAGTTCGTTTACCAGGGGGTAAAANCCAACTCAAATGGACTAGACACAATTATTGACTCTAGACTGAAATGACACACGATGATGCTTACTAAGTTGACAAGTTTCACAAGACAAAGACGACACACAACTGAGACTGGAAACTTGGCGCTTCAGATTCTGGAGAGAGGGATGTCCAAGACGGCAATGTCATTGAAAAGGAGACAACGAGGTCTGTAGAGCTCGGGTAGGTGAATCAAAATTNCCCAAGTCCCATTATGATGTAAGGCATCCATCTCATCCTCCATAGCTTTCCTCTAACTTGAATTAGATAAAGTAGCTTGTAAATGCTTAGGGAAAAATATAGTAGATAATTGAGAGCTAAAACAAGAAAAGATAGGAGATAAGGCATCATATGAAACAAAATGAGCAATGGGATGATTAGTAACACACGAACGAGTACCCTTTCGAAGAGAAATAGGTAAAGAGTCAAAATTACCTGATAGGCCAAGATCAGAAGGCGGCAAGGAAAACGGTACGGACACCTCAGTCGATGGTCGAGGACGACGAGAGTATACACGAAGAGGTAAAGTAGACGGCAACACAGCGAACAGCGGAATATCTAAAGATGAGGGAGGAGATGGTGGTACAAGAGGTGACCCAAAGTCCAGATCCAAAGGCTGAGAAGGTGCTGAAAAATATGAAACAGATTCCTCAAATGTGACATCGGCACTAGTAAAATATCATCGTAAAGAAGGACTGTAGCAACGATACCCCTCCTGTGCGTAGGAATAACCAAGAAATACACATTTGGTAGCTCGAAGATCAAGTTTATCAAACCCAAGACCCAAATTGTGAACATAACAGACACATCCAAAAACCTTAGGAGTTAGGAAAAATAAGGGCTTATCAGAAAAAAAAACAGAATATGAACTTTGCCCATTTAACACAGAGGATGGCATACAATTAATTAGGTGACAAGCAGTAAGAACAACATCACTCTAAAAATAACAGAAAAATTCATCTAAAATAACAAGACACGGGTGACTTCCAACAAATGACGGTTCTTGCGTTCAGCAACACTGTTCTGTGGAAATGTGTAAACACATGAAGTCTGATGAATAATGTCAATTTCACTAAGATAAGTTGAAAAAGGATCAGATTCATATTCCCGAACATTATCAGAATGTAAAATACGTATACGACAACCATACTGAGTTTTTATTTCCTTACGAAGGGTCTCAAATATAGAGAATAATTCAGACCGAGCTTTCATCAAAAACAACCAAGTCACACAAGAATAATCATCCGCAAAAGACATAAAATAAGAATATTTATTAGATAAAATATTCTTTATTGGACCCCATACATCAGAATGTACCAACTCAAATGGACTAGACACAATTATTGACTCTAGACTGAAATGACACACGATGATGCTTACTAAGTTGACAAGTTTCACAAGACAAAGACGACACACAACTGAGACTGGAAACTTGGCGCTTCAGATTCTGGAGAGAGGGATGTCCAAGACGGCAATGTCATTGAAAAGGAGACAACGAGGTCTGTAGAGCTCGGGTAGGTGAATCAAAATTAAAGTAATATAGGCCACCGGCTTCATGCCCCATATCAATCTTCCTCTTTGTCTTGAGATCTTGAAAAATACAATAAGAGGGATAAAATATTACAGAACAGTTGAGAGAACAGGTAATCTTACTAATGGAAAGTAAACTAAAAGAAAACTGAGGAACAAATAACACGGATGACAGGGACATATCAGGACTCAAGAGAGTAGTCCCCAGACTTGAAACTTCAGAACAAGTACCATTAGCAAGAGTAACACTACGTGCAGAAGTAACAGACTGATAAGTAGAAACAATATCAGACGCACCAGTCATGTGGTCAGAAGCGCCAGAGTCTATGATCTAGGGACTGCGGGTGGAAGACAATAAACAATAGAAGCTGTACCTGACTGGGCAAAAGTAGCAGTAGAGGGAGATGGAACAGCCTGTTGCTGGGACAGGAACTGGGCATACTCCTCTTGACCTAGTGTAATAGTAATCGATCCAGTGTTTGATAGAACTGACCGAGGTATGGAAGCAACAACAGAGATATCATCCTGATAAGAAGCCTGATTAGCAGCACCAAAAGATTTACCATGTAAATCTCAACAAAAGTCAACAGTGTGTCCTCCACGACCACAGTGAGTACAGGAACGGGATCCATTACGACCACCCGTACGACCTCCTCGACCACCACGTCCACCTCGATGACCATCACTATAGCTACTAGAACCACAAGAGCTGAGCGATCAGTGGAGACACCATGATCAATACCTAAAGGAGTAGTTAGTGTAGCACGCTGTAAACGAGAGAAAACCTCAAGCAGTGATAGAAGACTAGAACCACCCAAAATCTGAGAACGAATAGCCCTATATTCAAGTTTCAATCCTACCAAAAACCTAACAACATTCAGGTCCTCATGTTGCTTCTGTCAAACTGTTGCATCAGTAGTAAACGGATGGTTGGCCTTTATCTCCTCACAGACTCCCCGAACATGAGAGTAATAATCCGCAAGGTTCATGGTACCCTGCTCCAACTGAAAGTACTCCTTACACACCTGATATGCACTAGTAAAATTACCTGTACCAGAATACATGGTGGCCAAGTAATCCCATATCTCCTTGGCAGTGTCAAGGACATAGTTATCAAATTGTGTATTGGAAGGCGTATCGTAAGATACAAATCGTATATCATATCGTGTATCATAAGATACAGTGTAATTTTAAATAAATAATATAAAAATATATATACCTTTGAAAAAAAGTCATACACTCATAAAAACATAATATTTCATTAATACTCCACAAGCTATTCAAATCATCAACATAATCCACTACTATTATAATGCAAAGTTCACAACCATAGTTTACTAATTCATTCTTGAAGTGCCTCCCCAATAGACATTTGCACAATGAATGCATTTCAATTTCAACTTTGATCCTTCTACTTTGTCACAATGTTCCCATGTGGGATCATTAGCAAATTTTTTAGTCATTTCTATATAAAAATAAGATGTTGATGATGCCACTATTTCACAAAATTAAAATTAATCAAGATTCAAAAAATTTTATACAAAAAAAAATAAAAAATTATTTGGCTTTGTAAATAAACTAACAGAATTTCTTACACTACACAGGTTAACTGGACTGGAGTAGNCATAGTTTACTAATTCATTCTTGAAGTGCCTCCCCAATAGACATTTGCACAATGAATGCATTTCAATTTCAACTTTGATCCTTCTACTTTGTCACAATGTTCCCATGTGGGATCATTAGCAAATTTTTTAGTCATTTCTATATAAAAATAAGATGTTGATGATGCCACTATTTCACAAAATTAAAATTAATCAAGATTCAAAAAATTTTATACAAAAAAAAATAAAAAATTATTTGGCTCTGTAAATAAACTAACAGAATTTCTTACACTACACAGGTTAACTGGACTGGAGTAACTGAAGAAGGAAGAAGAAGGCTTGGTTGAAGAAGGTTGGTTCTTACACTGCACAAGGAGGTCTGATCGTCGATGAAGCTGAAGAATTATTTGGCTTGGTTATATAAAATTTATTTGGCTTGGTTACCTAGAGTAGCTGAAGAAGCTAAAATTTATTTGGCTTGCTGCCTTTGTCGATGAAGAACAGGGAGAAGAGAGAGAAGACAAAGAACAAGGAGGTCTGATCGTCGTCGTCAACAGAGAGAAGAGAGAGAGAGTCTGATCGACGTCGTCGAAGGCTCCTGTGTCTGATCAACGTCTTCGTCGTCGTCGTCACTTGTGAGGTCTGAAGATCACCCAGGCCAAAAGGGAAGACAGCGATGAGCGAATGAGAGGAAAATAGGGATTTATTTTTTTTTGTAAACCCTAGCCTTAAAACGACGTCGTCGTTTTAAGTGACAGGAATAAAAAATCAGGCTCTTTTTAGACAAAATGGCATCGTTCCATCCCAAAAAAAAAATAAATTAAATTAAACAGGTTTTGCGCGTATCGTACTGATACGTATCATATCGTAAAAACGTATCGTGTATCGGACGATACAACGCAAAAACAATACATAACTACAATCCGTACCATTTTAGGCCTGTATCGTGACGTATCGTACGACACGTATCGCATATCGTACGATACTAACAACTATGGTCAAGGTAGAGCAAAGTAGAACTAATACTAGACTCAATGTTATTCAACAGTAAGGAAATGATCTGAGCATCCTCTTGTTCCCACTGATCATATCCAAGAGTAGTTTCCTCGGGTTTAGGATTCACCAAATATTTCTTGAATCCTTTACCACGAAGAAAGACTTGAACAGACCGGAACCATAAAGTATAATTGGGCCCATTAAGTTTAACGGAGGTCATGGGACCATTGATAATAGTCGGAAGGATAGAGGTGGGTGGTAAAGCTGAAGTAAGGGACCCAGTATTCTGCTTGGGTTCCATAGCAGTGCAACAAATAGCAAACAAGGGGGTGCTATAATGCTAGAACACAGAACCGAACAGAACTGGACCTGCTAAGCCTGCTGGAGGGCTAAATCGGACCACCTAGAAAGCTGAACCGGACCCCAAAAGCCTGCTAGAAGGCTGAACCAGACCCCAAAAGCCTGCTGGCAGGCTGAACCGGGCAGACTAGGTGCACTGGACCGATGAACTGAAGTGGAAGATGACTGAACCGGTCTAAACCGGTGCCAAACCTAACTGAACTGGGCCACAGGAGGTTACTGGACCGCTGAACCGGAGTCACCATTGACTGAACCGGTTTGAATCGGTCTAAGGCCAACTTGGACTGGGATGCACAGTGGACTGGGCCTGATCTGATTGGACCCGATCTGATTGGGTTAAAAAATAACTGGGTTTGAAATTGGGATCTGATTGGGTTTGGACTGTTTGAACCCCGGTTCAATTTGACTGACCCGCAACCCGACCCGATGGACCTTGTCCTCTTCACCTGACTAGGGTTTCAAAAGAAACCCTCGATCATCGTCACACCACCACAACACCACAGCAACCACGCAGAAGCCACCATCGTCGACAATCGACTCAGTAGTCATACCATAGTGTCACACCACCACGATCGACAAACCTAGCAGCCACACCACCACGATCGACTCAGACACCTAAGTCGACAACGCCTCACAGCCAAAATCTGCACCACAGACGCAGTACCACCACCACCACAATGTATTACAACCATTGTGTAACACCACCACAACGCCGGAACTCTAACAACAACACCTCAACAGTAACGTTACCAAGCCAAGATAATTTCCACAAAAACAAACACAGGCTAATATTTGTATTTAGAATCATATTGCTCTGATACCATGTTAAGTGTAAAGGATTAACACAATATATTGAAGAGGAACAGAGAGAGGTCAAAAGTTTGACCTAGTTCTCATATTATCATTGTATTTATAGTTAACTTACAATAATAATAAGAATTACACATACTACCCTACCATTATTAATAATTTACACAGACTACCCTAATACTTTTAACAACATCGAATAGTCCCAAACAGTCAACTGAGAGAGAGATTACTTGAGAGGCTGGGACTCAAAGAGACCAGAGAGCACTTAGAGCAAAGAGGCAAGAGAGGGTGAGCTACTGAGCTAGTCAAAGGGTGTTCAAAGAGAGGACGAGAGAGAGGCGAGCCGACAAGAGAGGTAAGAGAAGCGAGACAAATGAGGAGGTGACGAGACATTAGGGACTTAGGGTTTTTAGTTTATATATATGCAGTTAGGGTAGGATAAAAATATGAAAATTTGATGGGTATTCTGCATTCCTATCCGATTTAATCGAAAGACTAAAAAATCTTCCACATTTCTACCCGATATTTTCGATTAACCGATCAATAGGGTCTGGTAGGGTAAGAAATTGCAGGTAATCGAAAATTTGAATACCCCTTTAGCAACAAATCCTTGCAAACAAACTAAANACGAGACATTAGGGACTTAGGGTTTTTAGTTTATATATATGCAGTTAGGGTAGGATAGGAATATGAAAATTTGATGGGTATTCTGCATTCCTATCCGATTTAATCGAAAGACTAAAAAATCTTCCACATTTCTACCCGAAATTTTCGATTAACCGATCAATAGGGTTTGGTAGGGTAACAAATTGCGGGTAATCGAAAATTTGAATACCCCTTTAGCAACAAATCCTTGCAAACAAACTAAGTAAATATTAGTTTTGATTACTTTAATTAGTAACTTCACTTTGTCAATACACCATATGATGATATGACATATACTTTTTTAAACTAAAAAAAAATTGCTAATTTGGTTTGTAATGTTAAAAAATTACCAAATATATATTTATTAAGTCGGCAAATAATAGTAAAAATATGAAATATATTTTATTATAGATGTATCCTGGTCGTGTTCGTTTCCTATTTTTTTACATTTTATTGTATCGCCGTCCGTATCGTATCGTTTCTGTATCTCGTATACGTGCTTCATAGTTTAAAACTAAACAATCTTATCACAGTGTTATTTCCAAAGCCATAAAACTTTAACACAAGCTATGTAAATTTGCAAAGAACCAACAGAGGTTCAGTGTGGTACAGCATGCCATAGAGCACAACAACTGGTATTTCTTGCCCAGTTTGTATATGTCTTTCCAAATGGTAGAGAGAATCACACATCATCACTAAAATGGTGTGTTCACACATCTCCAGTAAAGAGATAACCCCAAAGTTTAGCTCAATCATGGCACACAAGACAGTTTGATGGAAAGTAGTAAGTACCCGATCTTAAGCCAGTTTCTTTACAGAAAGGAAGGTACACAGCAAAACACACTGCAAAGGGGAAAAGCAAAATAATGCATGCACACATGCAGGCTTTTCCATGTGAAATATATCTGCAACAATAGACCATAAGGTCATAGAATGCCACGATTACATCTATAGTTACCTGCAAGTGAAGAACATCTGCTAGGGGCATCTTTTTCATGTGAGGGATGGTTAGAAGTTGAGATGGGGTTTGTCCAAAGTAAGCAATCTGATCTTGTGTAGCACGTTGTTGTACCTGTCGGTGATTTTAGGGGTACATAAGTAAACAGCAATCCTGTATTGAACATCCAAAATTATCAAAGGAAAGCAAACCCACGGGATCCAAAATTTTGTCAATGTCCACAGTTCCTTCATAAGTGATGTAAAAGAAGACATTATTTGCTGATATAGCTTCCCTTCCTCGTTGCTTATACCTGAAAAAAATTCCAAATCGCCCACGTAGAGACTTTTAAACAAAATGTGCCACAGCTACAAATGACAATTAATTTTACATTTCCCTTATACTGCAATATAAGAAATAATGTTAGAAATTTAATTTTACATTTACCCTTGCATTTAGCAGCAAACGGAGAAATAATATTAAAATAAAGAAGATCATAAAAGCACGATGAGCCCTTCGAAATTCTAGTAAACCTACCCGAATATGAGATCAATCCATTCATGCAAATGTTCTGAAACATGCTCACTTTCAAGGGCCATCCGATGCTTATGGATAAAATCAACTGGGTTTTCAGCCCAAGGAGGAAGCTGGACTAAATCTGGAATTGTGAATAGACAAAAGGAAAATGTATGAAAGATATGAACATTTAAAAATAGACTCAATGAGAACACAGCTCTACGTGTGAATAGTTAAAAGAGCATACCAAGCTTTTCTCCTAGTTGCGTTGTGCCAAAGTCAATTGAGTTTTCATTGCTCAACACCTCAGGAAGATAAAATAGTTCAGGAACCTAGGATATGTAGGGAAAACAAATAAAACCACCAACAATATAATAATATAATATAAACACGAAAAAACTAAAATCCGTAATAAATTTCAGCAACTGATGCACATGTAGAGGAGGGCAGACACCAGTCACTCAGACAACCAATCAAAGACATCCAATAAACAAGCAATGGTGAAACTAGTTCAAGGAAAATACATCTGCGGTAAAGGATCATAATAAATTTATACCAATTCCTTTACATCACTCATGTCCTCAAGAACTCCATCCCAGGTTGCAGCAATATCTGAAAACATTCTGTCTGCATGATCAAATTTGCCACCTTGGAGCTGAATTGAAAGAGTAGTAAACGGCTCCACTCTAACGAGATAATACAACACCTGTAAAAATAGCACCACCATCACAAAGCATTGGAATTAACAGATTCACATTACAGATGCACACAAATGATATCAACTGAACATTAGACAAGAAACATAGTGACAGAAAGACAGGCTTGGAGCCATTTTAGAAATCATAACACAGCCAGAAAGAAACAGAAATAGGTTACAGGTAAAATTTGGTTCTATTTATCCATGTAAGTAAAGCTTCACATAACCAACGCAATGTTTGCAGACATCTAGCTGACTTAACTGAAAATGCAACAAAAAATTTCTGACATTCCAAAAGATGGAAAGGGAGCCATGTTACAGGAATTGAAAAGCCGTCTTTTTTTATAATATGTATTGCATAACTAACATTAAAAAAAAAGGAGCTAGGAAAACCTACTGTTCCAGCTGTTGAATAATGTGAACCATAGTGGAATTTGGGGATGACTGGATCATCAAAGCTCGAGTATCTCTCTTGGAATTTCTTTAGCCGATCTGCATTCAGTGCACCAATGGGCTGCAAGCATACATATAACATATCATCATATCCCAGCTGAAAGAAGCAGCTCTAGTACTTTGAGAAGCAAAATTCAAATTAAGCCACCTTCGAAAGATCACGATAGGAAGAAGGATTCGCAAGATCCAAGGTCTTTGAATTGTAATCAGAAAGAATCCATGGGAAAACAGGATACTGCACAAGAAAGCGACTTAGTAAGAGACAAACAGAAATCCTCTTTGTCAGACGAAAGAGCAACTACGCCCAGCCAGGAAGATCAACCTGAGTGATGTCATTATAACTACGCCCAGCCAGTGTATTAAGCTGCATTAGATACTCAAAATTGCTGATCTGCAAAATATATGCACAGTAATTAAGCAATTTGACGAATTCAAAAACACGAAAAGATAGAAGTGATAGAATTCAAACTAAAGTTGCATATATCATATGAATATGCATCCAAGGTCCTTGTTTAATCATACCTCCCACCTAGCCCAACGTTCCATGAGTTGAGTTCTCTTCAGAAGTTGTTCAGGTCTCTAAAACAAAAAGTAATTAGGCAGTTTGCAAGAGTTAGAAAAAAAAAAGCATACTTTATTCAAATCCAAGAGTTTGTGCGTGTGGTTTTTTTCATATGTGCAGGCATGCACGTATATGCGTATCAAAAAAAAAATTAATGGCATGCTTATGTGACTGTTTATTAAAACAGCGGTGAGTGTAGAAGACATGATTAATCTACAGCAAGGTAATGGACCTGAGTTGCCAGGTAAATATTGTTCAAATGAGGAGGACGTGCTTGAACAATAGCGCGGTATGCATTTCTTCTACCTGCAGTACTCTGGAGCAAAAAACCAACACAACATAACAAATTAAATAGATGGCAATCATAAGCTTAGTAATATAAGCAAACAAAAAGGGCATGCTTCAAAAAGTAATACCCCAAAATCAAAGAAGAAATTTGACCGGTCAACCATAAACAATTCCAGTGCACTTCTTCTAAGCAGATATCTGGAACAACAGTGAAACCATGAATTAGGCTTTGCAAAAGAAATGAAGTAATAGTAATGACTATCAGAAAAAGGAAGAAAATAAACCAAAAGAGAATCAATTGAATGATTAACATGGGCATGGATACAGCAGTGGAAAAATGAACAAGTCAATAGTCTTCTATAGAGTAGAAATGAAAAGAAAATTACAAGAATATGAAAAAATAACAAAACTGTAGGTCATTCATCAATATCAAATTTACAGCGGCTATCTTGCAAAAGGTTATAAACAGAAAGGAAAACTGAGACAAGGCATGAGGGAAAACCCAAGTCTCCTTGGAAACATCATGTGGATTTGGAGGAGATAACGGCAGTTAACTGTGTCCTATAGCATAATGGTAAATCTTAGTTATTGTCTTAATGTCTTGTGGTGTTGGACTGTGATAAGGACTTTGTCAAAGTTTCCGTTCAATAAATGGTTCTTTGTAAATTGGGATCAAACATGTGGTAGGGAGTAGGATTACCGATGACAAATAGTCTTTAGGGGTATTTTTGATATTTTACAATAATCCATGCATCCAAACACTATTACTCTCTATATATACATCATTAAACTTGAACCCAAACATACACCTTCTTGTTCATTTCTTTTTTTATTTCTCTCTCTGTCCACTTCGTCTCTGCACCCCCTCCCCCCTGAACCCACACATCCCTCTCCACCAAAGCACACACACAACACAGTAAAAGTCTTAAGCTTGGTTGACAAGGAGATTTTAGATGATGCATAGCTTGATTTCCAGGGACCTTCATGGACATTGGATTTTGATTATGAATTGGGTATTGGATTTTTAATTGTGAATCTCCCTAATTATGTTTCTTCTCTCTCGAATCTCTGCTTCATCCTCTAAAATTGGTGTGTGTGATGGAGAATCAGTGTTGTATCGTTGTTGGTGCAGCTGNCTAATTATGTTTCTTCTCTCTCGAATCTCTGCTTCATCCTCTAAAATTGGTGTGTGTAATGGAGAATCAGTGTTGTATCGTTGTTGGTGCAGCTGACAATGGTAGGGTTAGGGCATACGTTGGTAGTTGGCTTACTGGTAACAGGGGAGGAGAAAGGAGGTTGTGTTACTTATTAGGCCAAGTCAAGGGCGGAGCTAGGATTATGTCCTAGTTGGGGCAAAAATATAAATGAAAGATTAATCAATTGGTATNAAGGGCGGAGCTAGGATTATGTCCTAGTTGGGGCAAAAATATAAATGAAAGATTAATGTAAAAAAAAATTTCCCCCATCTCAAGTAATAAAGATTAAATTGCCCATAAATTTTGCACAATTTTTTTTCAAGTTCAGCTATGAGAAATATATTAAGATCCAAACCATAATTGCCATACAAAAATTGAAACCCAATTCAATTCAGCATTTAACAAAATATGAACAAACAAGAACAATAATTTTTTTAGTGGCACACTTCAACTCAATCATATATTAAAGAGAAACACAATGATATTATTTAAAATCTCATGAATCATCTAAAATTAATCAATTCTATGATAAATTTCTAAGCAATTTCATTTTAACCTTGTTGAGAAATTGATATTTGTAAAAAGGTTACGTTGTTTCAAATCTCAAGAATATCTATAATTAATCAATTCTATAATAATTTTGTAAGTATTTTTTTCAATCTTGTTGAGAAATTAATATTTTTGGAATGGCAAAAATGTTTTTGGGTTAGCATAACTTATCATATATATCAATACTGTTTGGTCAAGGCTATCTAGAGTTGTGGCTAGGCTGAGGCCTACCCTTAAGCCCGTATCTTCCGGGTGTCATCGTCCAACTATTAAGGAAGCAGATGAAACCACAAGATTCAAAATGATATCCAGACGAACTTTTTTCTTGTTAGTTGTTGGAACGACACGAGTAGGATTTGGTCTCGATTTAGAAAGATAAAAGGCCAAAAAGTATAAATAAGGGGTTACAAATTCCCCATCTCATTGGGGGCGGAAAACGAATTGACATCTCGATGTAATACAACATTTTCTATTTTAGTTGGGAAAGAACGGTGAAGTCCATCCAAGCCATCCAATGAAGAATAAAAGGAGAGCAATGCGCTAAAGGCGAGCGTTTCAACATCACCGATCTTTGGCGCTTACGGGAGGCTACGATGCTTGGGATCAATATCTAGTGGGTTTTTCAAAAAAAATTTTGATCCATACTCCATAAGAAGAGGAGGAATCTTATGCACTCCNAGCAGATGAAACCACAAGATTCAAAATGATATCCAGACGAACTTTTTTCTTGTTAGTTGTTGGAACGACACGAGTAGGATTTGGTCTCGATTTAGAAAGATAAAAGGCCAAAAAGTATAAATAAGGGGTTACAAATTCCCCATCTCATTGGGGGCGGAAAACGAATTGACATCTCGATGTAATACAACATTTTCTATTTTAGTTGGGAAAGAACGGTGAAGTCCATCCAAGCCATCCAATGAAGAATAAAAGGAGAGCAATGCGCTAAAGGCGAGCGTTTCAACATCACCGATCTTTGGCGCTTACGGGAGGCTACGATGCTTGGGATCAATATCTAGTGGGTTTTTCAAAAAGATTTTTGATCCATACTCCATAAGAAGAGGAGGAATCTTATGACACTCGACATTATGTCCATGTGTTTCATTCTGACATCTATCTTTTTGAAGCAGATAGTTCAGAGTGCTCATTCTATAAATACTGTAAAAAATTCATGATGTTAAAAAAAAAAAAAAATTCATTTTTTAAATTCAAGGACATCCATACCCAGCCATAAATTCCGGACTTTTTGGCTGAAGTAGACCTACAACAGGCACTTCTGATGGATTCCGCGGAGAACAAATGGACCATTAACTTATTAAAAACAGACAAGACTAGGGCCACTATTCATATGCAAAAAGTAAAAGGGGGAATAGAGATAAATTGAACATAACTTTTTTGACATACCAATTTGTCTAGTTAACCCCTTAAAAGGTGGGGACAGTTGCCCCCACAATAATACAAGTAGTTCCGCCCCTAGGCGGAGTGGTTAGGTTAGCTTGTGATGATATTAATGGAGGTGGTGGCAGTCGATGTTGCGGTGGGGAGTTGCAAAGGTTGGAGTACGCAGTGGTGAATGGCGGAGGAGGCATGAGGTGGGTTATGTTGGGGTGGGTTTTTGATTGTGGGGAGATGGAATCAAACTAAAAGAGAGAGAGGTGGGGTTGCAAGAGAGGTGGAGGCGGCATAAATGATGGACAGTGGGAGAAAATTTTCTATTTTTTTTAATAAAATGTTGTAGCTAAATATATATTATTGGATTATTATATATAACAAAAACAAATATATTAAGATTACCTTTATACCCATTTTAATATGCAAAAATTACCTAACTATACTTTATATGCAGTCATGTGTTGCACATGTGATGATTTTTCGTTATTAATTTAAGTAACCGTTAGTGTGAAGGACTACATTGATTGAAAGTGAACTTTAGGGATGAAATTGACAAAATCAAAACTTTGAGGACCAAAGTTCAACAAGTGGTAAACTTCGGGGACTATTGGTACAATTTACCCTTAAAGATAAGTTGATGAACACTTGGTCGGGTATTGCACGAGGTCCTACTAGTCTATATATAAAACAATCAAATTAGGGAGGAGAGGCCATGAGAAAACTTCCCTCCCTAAATATTTAATTACTAGAATTTTGAAATATTTAATTAGTTTATTCCAATCATATTATACCATGTGTCCTTTGTAACTACTTCACTACTTTTTTAAACTACTTTCAATTTAAATTTTTAATCATCTTTCTTAACTATTTCAAATTTTTTAAAAAAATATCATTCTAACACATTAATAAGTAATTGTCCAGTAATATTACGGTTAGGAAGGATTTGGTTTTAGGGTGAGGGTAGGACGAAATTATCAATTCCTTGCATTGCATCCCGCCCTCTAGTTATATGCTATGGGATTGTGTGATGCAATTCATCAAACCCTAGGTGTGATGCCTAAGAAACCCTTCGAGTGATTCCTAGTTTTCTTCTTTTTTTTTTTTTTTGGGATCTGAAATTTTATTCTTTATATTCTTAAAAGTAGTCCATAAACCCTACCCCTTTACCATCTATCGAACCATAACCCATAAAATAGCACATCCTGTTCATGGGGTACTGTTCACAGCATTGAACAGCAACTGAATTTTCGGGTCCACTGCTGTCCCACATCAATGATTTTTCTTCCATTTGATTCAAGACAAAAACAAGGAAACTGTGTAATACATTTTAACCTACAGATCTGATGCCCCTTTGTTATTGACCAGAAGACTTGCCCAAAAAAAAGGATATTGACCAGAAAAAGATTCAGAGAAAGAGAGGGGGTGGAGGAGATCAAACTAAAGGCATGCTTTAATATACAAACAGCAGTAGAATTAAACAAAAACACGATACCCACTTTTTCCTCTCACCTTCTGCTATACATCTGATGAATAGACAACATCAACCAGCTCTGATCCTTTTCTTGAACTCTACTATCAGTACTGCAGCCCAAACCATTCTCTGATATGTTACTCCCAGTGCTATCAACAATGAAGTTGATTCTCCTTGTGGTTATCTGACAAGGGAAATTGTTTAGAACTTTTAATACTTCTGCAAAAATATTCCTAGTTTCCAACTACGGGGAGATGCACCAACAGTTCTTGAAATATTAGAAGCATAATTAAAATTATTTGTTTTAAATGTTCATTAATTTAGAACATATGCTTCATTCCGTTTACATCTATTCAAAAATTGAGAGCTTCCATTCATCATTATAAAAACATCTTTAAAAACAGATCATTGCATGAATAATGATGAACATCATAACATAGAATATGAAAACCTACTTGAAACGTTCCTTGTAGAACCCTTAATGGCCGGACCATCATTGATGGAAGCTCAAGAACAATTCTTTCATCATGTTCACTAGGGACATAACCAGGGGCAACTAATGATGGATTTTGCACCAACTCTTGGTCATTACTGACTGGAAGATCTGTAGATTTCGCATCTGCCTGCAGGGCCTGCTCAGCTTTTCTGGACTGCCTAGTCTGAATCTCTCCCTCTCTATCTATGTCGTCGTCTCTGTTCTCTAAATCAACAACATCCTCCTGCTCATCATCCTCATTCACAACCTCAAGAGAGATAGCTTCTGCAGCCAAAATAGAGGCTTTAGATGGACTTATGGCATTCTCTTTATTATGTTTTGAATCCACAATGTCTTCATAATTTGCGGCAGCACCCAAGTGATCTGACCCTCGGTAATTCCTCCTCAAAAATCTCCTCATCCTTGAAGAACTTTCCATGAAATCCAGCTTCCAGAAAACCTATGGATTCAAACATTTGTTCTTAGAATAATGTCATCCTTAAATCTAAACTTAATCCTTTAAATTTATGATAGGCGTTACATGGCTTGTAACGTACACGTTCAGGATTGCATAACTGGTCAGCAAACGGCCCAAAAAGACATTTTATCTCTATCAAGGAATGGATGAGCTTCCGCCATGCACGAATCCCAGTGTATAGACGATGTCGAGCTATTACATCAACTTGTGTGCGTCTGTCAACCTGAATATAGAAAAAGAAAATTCTTACAATTCTTGTGTGCAGCTTTAAAGACAAACACCACAACTAAAAACACAAAACATACCTCTGATCGTTGCATGTTTCTAGCTAAAGCTAAACTTCCAACAAGAACAGCAATATATTTATAGGATAAGGCGTTAAAATCTTTCCCATAGACTGATTTTGTATCAACTGATTGCAAGCACTCCATCCAGGCAATTCCCATGGCTTCAGAAATGTTCCATCTGTTTACACGTTCCATATCACTTTTAGTTCGGCGCTGCGCTGATGTTGCCATTGCTACAGCACTGAGACCTCTGCCTGAACCAATCTTTGCATTTCGTTCCAGGTCACGTGCAGCAGCCAATGCAGCTGCTTTGGCAGCTGCCTTGTCCTTTGGAACACCTGGTAATTTGCTAGGAGCATCCAAAGGTTTCTGAAAACTAGAAAACGTATGAAGTCTAGTTGTTTTTCGCTCAAGCAATGAAGAATCACGCCTGAGCTGTGTAGTTGTTGCACGTGCAGTGGTTTCCCCTCCAGCAGCACCAGCAGCAATCATTGCCAAAGCCATTGCAGCAGGAGGTGATGCAAAAGCAGCAGCCCAGGCTGGAGAGATCATAGCCAGGGCAGCCTAAAATAGGCAGCAAATACAACACAGCTGGAGTCAGATATTTCGAATGCTATAATATGAAAAATGCACAGCAAGTCCCCATCAATGAAGGTCTGGATTCTGGGAATGGTAGATTGGGTATAGACCTAATCTTTGGCATTATTTGCACAAAGTGGCTGACCTCAAGTTCAGACCCATAATCCCAAGTTTTTGAGCCGAATTTTAACCATTAAACCAATGGCCCCCTATATGTCAGAAATGCTATGGTAAAATTTGAAAAAAATAAACACAAAACAAGGAAGAACACAAGAGCCTCGTGACAAAAGACAATATGGGCACTTCCCAAGCAGCAATATCACAAGCACTACAAGGAGATTTTTTTAAGCAACTATTGATGAATTATCAGAAAAGGAAAGAAAGAACTAAAGAGAATGTCAACATTAACAGTTCCATTGGAGAGAGAGAGAGAGAGAGATTCCAGTCACTGCAAAAAACTGAAGTTGCATATAACCGACACAAAATTGTGAAGCAAACTAGCATTCAGATTCTCTGAAGATTGTTCATCCAGAACTTTCAGAAAACAACATTAATGCATGTGTCTGAGGAGAACTGGGAGCAAACATCTTATGGGTTCTCCCTGTGAGCAATTGCACCATGCTCAGTCAATACGAATAGACTGTAAGACATTTAGAAAGCCACAGATGCATTCTGTTTTGTCAGTCTGAAGCCTTAGATGCATTTATTTACTCCATATTACCAAGATATTACAAGCAAAAAGAAAAAAGAAAAAGGGAATGACAAAAATAAAGTCCCGCTGCACTCTAAAAATGGATTTCGGAAAGTAAATTAAAAGTCTCAAATAGAAATCTGACTGCTAAAAAAATGTAGAATAAGAAAATAAAAGAATTTGTTCAAAAAACATAAGACATCAAAAAACCACATGTTAGAGTTTCGTTTAATAACCTCTATAGGCAAAGCATCTGCAGCCAATGCACGGTCATCAACCACAAGAGGATTCAAACCATCTGCAGTAGCGAGTTCATGAATGCCAGCCAAAAGGGGCCGCCACCTCCTTAATACAGCAACAAAGGGAGGCAAAATGGCCTCCAGATACTGCTTACGCAGCGGGGTTCTGTCCTTGCCAACTGCAAGCCACACCTGCAAGATACATGCAACTGTACGATAACAAAACAAGCAATAACGCCAACGGTGGAAGCAAAACTCAGAAAAAATTGGGGCTAAAATTGGTAAGCATAGAAATTGATGTGATATAAATCAGAGCAGGCTAAAGTTTATGAAAAACTAACCTCAGAATATAGCACGCAAGACGCAACCAAGACTCTCTGTCTCTTAGACTCAGAGATTGGCATGTTCAGAACAGGTGAGAGCACGCTGTACATAACTAATTAAAATTAGTTTAAACCCAATATTTAATGACCTCACAGCCTGAAATATCACCCTCCACGAAAAGAAAAGGGGGAACAACCAGGATGTTAGTAATACTGGAAGAAAAGAATCCCAGCAAAGCAATATCTTGTTTGACCTAAGTACATTTAAAAGAGCCTTTGGACCTCGTGAACAATAAAGGCCTGCAAATACATCCTAGTGTGCATTGAGTATTGCTGCCTATTACCAGTCGAGATATAAAAAAAACTAAAAAAGAGAAAAAGAGCACTGGACATAAAATCCAAGGGGCATTCACTCCGAGCCAGATCCCATGACAAATCATCATATCTCAGATGTAACAAATTGGATTTAAGATAATAAAGGCCCAAACCCTCCCTCNCAAATTGGATTTAAGATAATAAAGGGCCAAACCCTCCCTCCCCCCCCCCCTTCCCTTCTCAACACGCGTGTGCTGAGAGAGAGAGAGAGAAAGAGACAGAGAGAGATGCTTAATCCGACAAGATGCAACATCCGTACAAATGAAGCACGATGGAGGTATGCTTTATACATTGAATTTTAGAAAGATCCTGAGTAAGTGTGGAAACTTTAGCAGTAAAACACAAGAGAAGCAGCAAACTCAGATACATAGACACATTGAATCCTTTTTTTTTTTTTTTTTTTTTTTTTTTGGGGGGGGGGGAGGAGAAAGAAGGAATTATGTGGCACAATCTCTAATGTTCTGGCGCATTACCTCCAAGAAGGAGACTACGCTGACAAAATAAAATAGCCGGCCACCAAAACCCAAATCGCCTTTGCAGGGCTCTATGCACTATAAATTGTCTACTGGGATGTGACATTCAGAAAATACTCATAAAATTGTTCATGGAAAATCAAATAGACATAACTAAATACAGCTTTGCACAGGTTATGTAAGAGGAGGGTTCAAACTACCAGCAAGTCTCTCCCTCTCTCAAAAGAAGGCAAAGCAAACTTACGAGGTTCCAGAGTCCACAATACCCGTAAAGCCTCACTCTTTCCAAGTGATATTAAAAGAAAAATTTGGACTTTGCCTTTGTTTCTCATGAGAATTTTCATGCACAGACCTGCAGCCTAGCCTGACATCAAATCCAATGTGGAAATCATTTTGAGAACCGCATCATGGCTGTTGATTGTCTCAGCTACTATCAAGTGTCTTAAAGATTACAGGCATCCAAGTACCACTCAGTAGCTCATTTTCCTTTCACTATGGTAGGCTAATGCGTGTGTATAATGCCTTTATATACAATTGGACTTCTGGAAACACAATGGAACTAAGGAGGCATGAAGTTTGATCATCCCAGCTCCAACGATATATTTTCCTTATTCATGCCAAAAAATTGTATTTGCCAGTGAAGACACCATCAGTTTCTATCATGATTGAAATGCGAGAACACATAACATCTAATGTTTGTCAACCCCCGCAATTTGTGTTTAGATGTTCAACTGTACTACTACTCTGAGAACCATACGAAATATAACTTTGACCAATTATCAGAAACACGGGGCAAAATGTGATATCTATGCGTACACCTGACAGGTTGAATGTTTATAAAGATTGCAGTGCCATGGGAAAGTTTGGTATGGGCTCTTCCATGGGAAAATAACTAGTATAAACAATAGAGTTATTCAGTCGTGACACAATAGTTTCTAATATCAGGGGCGATCAATGAAAACTTAACTTTCAACTAACAAAGAATTGACTTGATTGAAAGTATGACAAGTACAAGAAATACCTCCAGAGCAATGCAGATCGTGGTTTCCGTGCTGACATTCGAGCAATGTTATCAAAGGCTGCAATGTTGCCAGCTTGGTGTACCCCCTCTGACCCCTCCTCCGCATTTAAATTCAGTATAAGCATGTGATTTTCACCATCATCTTCTTCCCTCATTGAAACAAGCACCATTCGGAGCATGCATAAGAATGGTTGGTCACTGTCTAACAACTGGTAAAGTGACGTCATTCCTCCCATCCCAGTACCAGATCCTCCTCCAATACCTAGGCCACCACCAAGTCCGGACTCATCCAGCAACAAAGCTTGAAGCATGGCAACTGACTTTTTTACCAATGGAAGTTCTACCCAATTTCCATTATCATCTTTCTCCAAAGCAGATTTCCAAGATCCCCATCCACTGCCACCACCACCAAAGGCTGCTGATTTTGAAGGAAGGCCAAGTCCATACCACAACCGACTCCTGTATTTCCAACCGTCTGCTGAATCTGCAGTACAGCTCCCATATGACACAAAAGCACACGAAACAGATTCGTAAGGTTCCGTTGCAGCTGCAGCAGTAAGCCGTTCCATCACTGTTGCAGAGATTTGCCCATTGGCATCAGCCATTGAAGCAAGAACCTGGTTGCAACCAAGACAGATTCAGTTCCACAAGGAACCAAAATAAAAGGGACTGAAGATCAGAGTAAGACATAAAATAGTAAGAGTCAATTTGAAATTGATAACCTCTACAAAATTCGACACTGTGTAAAATATATATGATGTCAAGACCAGAAAAGATTAGTAAGATAAATTACCAAAGTGGCTGGAAATAAATCTATGTTAACAAACTGACATATTTCTATGAGAAGACACTTGAAACAGAAACATACATGCCAGATGCATAACTACATATAATTAACCAGACCATTCAACCTATAGGATGAGCCAAACAAATTATGGTTAAATAAAGCCTGTGTGCATGCACTGAGGTAGCTTCATACATCAAGAGAGAGTCCTGCAGAGTCAGCAGATGATGATTTGCGATCAACCACAGCTACAGATTCTCCATCAACCACAGTCGAATTTGACAGGTTACTCATAGGCAACACATTTGAAAGGGGAGAAACAGAACCAGCCGAAAAACGTGAAGCACTATAAAGTTTACTTTGTAGCCGTAAATGATCTTCAACAAGCATCAAAATCACAATTGCATTCTCTACTAAAGCCACAGAAAGCTGAGCAGCATTTTCTGCTTCTGCCTTAGCATCCTTTGGTGACAACCCCTCAGCTGCCACACCAGCAGCCGCTGCAGCAATAACTTGAGTCTGCTGCAAAGGAAAAGCTGGATGTAGACATTATTGCATTCCTTTCTTTAAACAAACAGAATTTCAGATTTGCTGAACAAGACGACAGAATCAAATGAATTTTGGAAAACGTTGAACTGCACTTAATCTTACGTAACAAAAATAAAACAAAGAAAACCAAATAAAAAGAAAAGTGAAAGGGTATTTGCTGTTGCGTGACATAATCTCAGAGATGAAAAGAAGTTATACAAAAATAAAGCTTGCACCAGAGAATTGTATTTTTTATAAACACAATAGAAAAAGCATAAAAAGAAAAAAAAGAATCTATTCAACAAAATTGAATAAAGGAGTGGTATAAGTACAGAACAAATGCTAAAAGGATAGAAACAGACACCTGCCACAAATATATATTAGCATTTCATTGCCTGTTGATATCACTTTCATCTCCTTAGGGAGAAAATGGGATTCTAACTTGCTAGGTCTTGTATTTTCAGTATGCTTCTTGTTTTCCAGTTCGGGTTGACCACTTTCATATCCCCTTTTTGTTTTCTGTATATTTGAAGGGCCCCTTATCTTTCGTGTCTACTGTACTAGTTTTTGATATATAACACATCCATCTAGTTTTCAGTAGGTGCATCCATCTAGTTCATTGATGATAAAAGGAAAACACCGTATGCGTATATAATTTCCAACAAAAAAAGAAATTGAAGTTCAAAGAAACAACGCTACCTGAACCTGCAACTCTCTGGCAGCAAATTCCAGCAAGTCACCCAACAGCCTTCTTTTGAAAATTGGCAACGATTCCTCACGTCTTTGGAAACAAAGATGATTGAACAGACACATAATCAATGATCAATGACTGGGCGAGATATCAAGATGAAAGCAATAGTAATTCCCGCTAAAAACTGAGAAAACAATAACATCTGAAAAGAACATAGAAAGCAGAAAATTTGTTTGCTTTCATCTTACACTGAAATGGTGCCAGAGTATGGGTTAGCAATACTCAAATAAAGTTAGCGCAACTAAAATGTTAATGAAGGGTTGATACATGGCGCAGAAAGAACAGACAAAATTAAATTGAGTCCAAAGTGATGAATTGGACGAAACACCAATTGCCAACAAGAAGAGATGTGGTAAAGATAACTTAATTATGTACAATGGAGAGCAGTAACTGCAACAGCAGAAAGGAGAGACATAGTCCAAATCTGGGGTCTTGCAAGAAAGAATGGGAGTACAAAAGGATCAGACATCCAATCCTGGTATGTCTTTTTTGCATAAAAAGCAGCCAGCTGGTAATATATAAATATATATATTTGAGACTGCTGCATTTCTTCCAATATTTGAGATAGACAGATACAAAGAGAGCGAAGTACCAAACTATGAGTTTGAGGCAAACAAAGAAATCAATCTCATCTACCTGATTCCAAATAATTGGATCAGGTACATGAATAGAAAAAGTATCCCCTCTTACAGCCTGATTTCAAAAAACTCCATAGTCTAAGCTTCCCACTATCTTCCCTTCTTCAAGGTTTTACCAAATTGAAGAATTACGTTATAATTCCACAAAACATTCAGAAAAGTCAATTACCAACACCTCAAACCACTGAACAGCATGAATACATAAGTAACAAAGTGTATCAACAATCAATCATAAGTCTGTGTAAGTCAATGATAATTCATCTAATGCAAGGACAATCAAATACATGTCTTCGAGTAAAATGCAAAAACGATATCAACATGCTGATATTATAATGGTTACGTATAGCGAAAGAAGCATTCACCACAATTAAATAGTTTCATCTAATCCTTCCACCTTTTTGCAGTTTCAAATTAATTTTCTCNTGCTGATATTATAATGGTTACGTATAGCGAAAGAAGCATTCACCACAATTAAATAGTACTGAATTGGTTCATCTAATCCTTCCACCTTTTTGCAGTTTCAAATTAATTTTCTCAAGGGATTTCAATCACCCAATTACAAAGCATACATCAGAACGATTATTATAGTTTGTAGTATAAAGATAATACATTCAAAGGAAACCAATTATAGAGGACAAGGAGTAGAATTGTTGCAGGAAAAACCAAAAGGAATATGATTGAAGTTGTGCACTATCTGATAATGGTGAAGTTAGGCCATTCAACAAAAGAGTATGACAGAGAAAATCGGATTGAAGCTATGTATAGATTATGTGTTAATCAGGTCAAAGAAAGGTACTTATGGAGAACTTGATTACCGTGAACTAGGTAACGGGAAGTCAAGGTTAAGCTTCTCGCATTAGTCCACTGAAAAAGTTGAGTATTCTACATAAGCACAGCCTAAAATTTCCTTTTGGCAGCACTTTCTTGATAAAATGAAGAAGTCTAAGAATATGAGATAAAACCAAGACTACAGATGTATTGTTTGTGATGAAGCACATGGAAAATCCAAATATTCTTTTGCCTTCACAGACACCCATATGTTGATCAGATCCTTCACAATGGCATAAGAAACAATGCACAGCTACTGCTCAGCTCACATTAAAGAATACCATACATAGATAAACTATTGTTTTTGAGAGACTTTGATGCATGCCAATGTACCTGATCCGTTGGTCTCCTGTGCTAGATCCACCAACCATAGAAAGCCATTCTGCACAATGAATTGTTGCTTCAATATCCTGTCAAAAGAGAGTAATAGCCAAAACAATATAAATGGAACTGGAGACAATGAAAGAAGGGAAGAGAGAATATACCATTAGATGTGAGAAGAGAAATTAACAAGAATGAGGTGTTTGGATTAAATGCACCAAACCAAACAAATGAAACAATATGAAACATGACTTAATAAACAGCTCGGACCATGTGCCCATTTTTTTTTGGATAGTATGATTGGAGAGAAATGCTAAAAAAAATTAAGGCAATTTTCAAAAATGAGACGGTATTATGTAAAGAGGTAAATTTTTGACATCCTTTTGGGCGTCGGTTTCTCCAGAGTTCCATGATATTCCTTCATGTCTAATTAGGGTTGATGGAGGGCTGTTTGTGGTCAGTGACATGACTTTGGTTACAGTATTTTCTTTTCACATTTTTTCATTTCTTTTGCTCTCTTGTTTGGCCGACCCCAAATGATTGGGACATAAGGCTTGGTTTGGTTGGTTTGGTTTTGCTCTCTTGTTTTTTTATTTCAAAGGATTTTCATCCTTCTTGTCCTATACTTTCCTACTGTTTTTAACATAAATTTCTATGGTTGCTGCTAATCAGAAGAAAAAAAAAATATTCAAAATGTTTTAATACAGCAGCAACATACTCTTGATTTGTGATAATTGCAAGATACAATTCCAAGTTCAACAAAGATTAAAATTGAATGCAAACCCCTCTGTTAGAAAAAGATAATGGTGGGAAATTTAAGTTGCTATAATACCCTGAGCATTTAAGAATAACACGTGGATATAAAATGTGGCTGCATAAAGAGTATTAACAGCGGAACTAGAATATATGCACTGCGAGTCTAATATATTATGGATGAAAGACATAATCATCAAAAATGCATCTAGGTAGAAGGAGAACATAAAGAGGTGAAAAATAACACAAAAAGGAGGAACAATATCAACCTGCCACCCATCCTTTTGTCGCATTGAATGCTCTAACATGATAATCAAGAAATTGTGTATGAGGTCTTCTAAGTCTCTCAAGCTCGAAGAATTTGAATTATCGCTTGCACCAGTCTGTAGAAATAAATGATACAATTCAAACATGTAAGAAAGGACCTAACTTTTTTTTTTTTTTTGGTCAGAAGAAAGAACCTAACTTACTAGAGAATAATCTCATAGAGAACAGCCTGTATCACCACTGTTAATATTATTGTCAATATTCTCAATCTTATCGTCCTTATTACTACCACTATTGTTAATATTATTATAAAATAACCTTCCTACACNTGTATGAGGTCTTCTAAGTCTCTCAAGCTCGAAGAATTTGAATTATCGCTTGCACCAGTCTGTAGAAATAAATGATACAATTCAAACATGTAAGAAAGGACCTAACTTTTTTTTTTTTTTTTGGTCAGAAGAAAGAACCTAACTTACTAGAGAATAATCTCATAGAGAACAGCCTGTATCACCACTGTTAATATTATTGTCAATATTGTCAATCTTATCGTCCTTATTACTACCACTATTGTTAATATTATTATAAAATAACCTTCCTACAACAACTCAGTGGGAGTCATTTTACATCATAGTAATTAAAGAACAAATAAACCTAAACCAAAAATAAAAAATAAAAAAATAAGAATCAGAAGATCATATTACCTCATAATTAGAAATAAGAATCTCCAAAATCCACTCAGGCCATTCCTGCATTCTAGTGAGACTGCTTCTATTTTCTGGATGACTGCAAGCCAAAATCAGAAGATCCTGAAATCAAACAAAACAGAAAAGATAAGATCATAGTTATGAAAATCGTACAATTCGCAATTCGATTCGTACGATTCGGTTCGGGCACAAAACGATTCTTATCTTATATGAGAATCGCTTTTAGAGTTGAATTGCATCCAAATCGTACGATTCGATTCGTATCGCACGAATCAGTCATTTTTTTTTTAAAACCCAATTTTTTTTGCAAAATGACGTCATTTTGTCCACTAAACAATAAAACGACGTCGTTTTGTTTGCAGAGGAACCCATGCCCTAATAAAAATTCAGTCTCTTTACTCGTTCTCCCTCTCACGTCGTCTAAAGCTCGCCTTGCGTTGTTTGAAGTTGAAGGTCACAACTAAAACTCTCGCATAATCGACTCAAGGTATGCCTCTTACTCCTCTTCTTCTTCTCTTCTTAACAGTAACAAAGCTCTAGCATGCCTATTTTTTTTTTTTCTTTTTTAATTGGATTTTTTTTCTCATGTCATCATATTTTAGAATAAACTTTGATTTTTGCTCTCAATTCTTTCATGAATAGTTTGTTAGATTATAATTTTTTGTTTCAAAATATAGACTTGAATGTTTTCCCACAATTTTTTTATTTGTTCTTTTTTCATTCATATTTGTAACCTAATTTATAATACGTGTCGNGAAAATCGTACAATTCGCAATTCGATTCGTACGATTCGGTTCGGGCACAAAACGATTCTTATCTTATATGAGAATCGCTTTTAGAGTTGAATTGCATCCAAATCGTACGATTCGATTCGTATCGCACGAATCAGTCATTTTTTTTTTAAAACCCAATTTTTTTTGCAAAATGACGTCATTTTGTCCACTAAACAATAAAACGACGTCGTTTTGTTTGCAGAGGAACCCATGCCCTAATAAAAATTCAGTCTCTTTACTCGTTCTCCCTCTCACGTCGTCTAAAGCTCGCCTTGCGTTGTTTGAAGTTGAAGGTCACAACTAAAACTCTCGCATAATCGACTCAAGGTATGCCTCGTACTCCTCTTCTTCTTCTCTTCTTAACAGTAACAAAGCTCTAGCATGCCTGTTTTTTCTGTTTCTTTTTTAATTGGATTTTTTTTCTCATGTCATCATATTTTAGAATAAACTTTGATTTTTGCTCTCAATTCTTTCATGAATAGTTTGTTAGATTATAATTTTTTGTTTCAAAATATAGACTTGAATGTTTTCCCACAATTTTTTTATTTGTTCTTTTTTCATTCATATTTGTAACCTAATTTATAATACGTGTCGCAGTTTTGGTTTTTGAAAAGTCATAGTTCTTTAATTAATTTTTTATTTAAAAATGGTTAAACAAAAGATGAAAATGAAGCTAAAGGCTAGCATTTTTTCCATTTAGATGATGTGATTATGTCAATTGGTTATTTGTAGAATGCAATAATGTTCAATATTCAATATTTTGCCTATTTTAAATATGTAAATATTATTTTTTTTATTTTTGTTCAATTTTGTGTAAAATCTTACGATTCACGATTCGATACAATTCACAATTCTCAAATTTAGTATTCNTTCTGTTTCTTTTTTAATTGGATTTTTTTTCTCATGTCATCATATTTTAGAATAAACTTTGATTTTTGCTCTCAATTCTTTCATGAATAGTTTGTTAGATTATAATTTCTTGTTTCAAAATATAGACTTGAATGTTTTCTCACAATTTTTTTATTTGTTCTTTTTTCATTCATGTTTGTAACCTAATTTATAATACGTGTCGCAGTTTTGGTTTTTGAAAAGTCATAGTTCTTTAATTAATTTTTTATTTAAAAATGGTTAAACAAAAGATGAAAATGAAGCTAAAGGCTAGCATTTTTTCCATTTAGATGATGTGATTATGTCAATTGGTTATTTGTAGAATGCAATAATGTTCAATATTCAATATTTTGCCTATTTTAAATATGTAAATATTATTTTTTTTATTTTTTTTCAATTTTGTGTAGAATCTTACGATTCACGATTCGATACAATTCACAATTCTCAAATTTAGTATTCCGATTTACGATACAAATCGCAATTTGACAACTATGAATAAGATGCTGAAAATGAATTCTATAAGGATTATGGCATTGAAACATGTAATATAAAAGAATTAATGGAACGTATGACCATCTACTCTCAAACCATTTCAAACCAACAACTCATCCGAAAGCTTCAACAGTGAGAGCGCGTAAAATACAAGGATTCTATCTATTTCAACCCAAATATCATTTGGCGCAATGGGATATAGTATGCTTATCGATAAGAGTAGGTGACTTGAGCATTAGAACGTGGAGACTTTTCGATTAGGTTCTTTTGTAGGAGTGGTTGAGAGCGGGGAGGCTTGGGCATTAAAGAGTTGAGAATATTCAATTCGGCTTGTTTGAAGAAATGGTTGTGTATGTGAGAGATTAGGGCAAATCATGGAATAGAGATATTGATGGCAGGTTAGGCCAAAAAGGAAGGAGGTCGAATTCCTAGAGAGACAAGAATGCCTGATTCCTAGAGAGATTCGAGTGCCAATTAGGTCGAAATACAGAAGCACATTGTCAAAGGATAGGAGAAAGTCTCCAAGAATGTTATTATGATGTCAGAGGGTCAATTTGTAGCATGAAGCTTAGTGTGGGGTAGACTCTTCTTGCACAAGAATCACGTACCTCTATCACTTGGCAATAGTTAAAGAAACTCGAGTAGCGGGTTATTTGCCTAGCTTTGGTGGATGGATTATATGTATTTCTATACAGTCAAGAATTTCAGGATTGGGAGATGGNCAAAGGATAGGAGAAAGTCTCCAAGAATGTTATTATGATGTCAGAGGGTCAATTTGTAGCATGAAGCTTAGTGTGGGGTAGACTCTTCTTGCACAAGAATCACGTACCTCTATCACTTGGCAATGGTTAAAGAAACTCGAGTAGCGGGTTATTTGCCTAGCTTTGGTGGACGGATTATATGTATTTCTATACAGTCAAGAATTTCAGGATTGGGAGATGAAGTTGAAGGATTCTATTACGAGCATTCTATATGAGGTGGGATGTCCTAGTGGAAAGAGCACATTTTGTGTGCAACAAGATTGGAGTTTTCTCTGAAATCTTATTATCCTACTTTAAAGGGGCTTCATAACACAAGTTCCCATGAAACAGTTTTTTCGGCTTTTTTTTCTTTCTGACTATAAGGACTACTAACCTTTTTGCATATTTGGTACATTAGGGACGTATGTGTGGAAAACCAACTTGCATACTGGATGAAGAGAGCAATCTATTGAATATAGAACCCCTTACAAGTAGCCTTTTTCACAAGNTAGGCCAAAAAGGAAGGAGGTCGAATTCCTAGAGAGACAAGAATGCCTGATTCCTAGGGAGATTCAAGTGCCAATTAGGTCGAAATACAGAAGCACATTGTNTAGGCCAAAAAGGAAGGAGGTCGAATTCCTAGAGAGACAAGAATGCCTGATTCCTAGAGAGATTCGAGTGCCAATTAGGTCGAAATACAGAAGCACATTGTCAAAGGATAGGAGAAAGTCTCCAAGAATGTTATTATGATGTCAGAGGGTCAATTTGTAGCATGAAGCTTAGTGTGGGGTAGACTCTTCTTGCACAAGAATCACGTACCTCTATCACTTGGCAATGGTTAAAGAAACTCGAGTAGCGGGTTATTTGCCTAGCTTTGGTGGATGGATTATATGTATTTCTATACAGTCAAGAATTTCAGGATTGGGAGATGGAGTTGAAGGATTCTATTACGAGCATTCTATATGAGGTGGGATGTCCTAGTGGAAAGAGCACATTTTGTGTGCAACAAGATTGGAGTTTTCTCTGAAATCTTATTATCCTACTTTAAAGGGGCTTCATAACACAAGTTCCCATGAAACAGTTTTTTCGGCTTTTTTTTCTTTCTGACTATAANGATTGGAGTTTTCTCTGAAATCTTATTATCCTACTTTAAAGGGGCTTCATAACACAAGTTCCCATGAAACAGTTTTTTCAGCTTTTTTTTCTTTCTGACTATAAGGACTACTAACCTTTTTGCATATTTGGTACATTAGGGACGTATGTGTGGAAAACCGACTTGCATACTGGATGAAGAGAGCAATCTATTGAATATAGAACCCCTTACAAGTAGCCTTTTTCACAAGGACTCATAAGCTACGGAAGAGGCACACTAGCATTATTAACTGATGTGTGTGTTGGAAACCAGAGAGTCAATCGATCATCAGCAATTGCATATTTGCATTTGCATCGTGTAGTGGCTCAGGGAATGTGCTCTCCTTTATTTGCTCTCTTTGGCATTGTCTGGGTGATGTCAAGGTAGAGAGATGCTATACAGTTGACATGTCTTGGAAGAGTTGGGAGAAGGCTGCCTTATGCTAGATGTAGTCTATCTCATGAAGGATGAATACAAGGTAGTCCGATCGATCGAGCATCCCTTGCATACACTCAAACTTTTCATGTTGAGTCTGTTTTTCTTTTGACTAACTGAAGGGGTTCTATGGGTGTTACATTGTAAACTTTTTGGGTGAGCTTTGTCTTGGAGCCAAGCTATAGATATCTTTTTCTTTAGAGTCTAATTTTGCATACACCTAATGTGTATAGGTTATGTCCTGCCTTTTGACTCTTGTTAATGTAAATTTACTTATTAAAAGAAAAATATGTAAAATCAACAAGTCTCTTAGTTTGACAAAAATACTATTGGAAAAACTTCATCCATACACCGTGCAGATTACCCTATTTTCAAGGACACCCATGCATTATCTAATATTTATCAACACTCCTTGTCAGTGTTTACCAGCAAACGGAGATAACGAAAATCTTTATATTATCAATTTACCCCTAAGCTTTCTTTTACAAATCCACATATTTCTCTATATTAATATATAAACTCAATGAGAGAAAGAAAGACCAAAAATCCCCCTCCTCCGCCTCTCACCCACCCCTCCCACCTCCTTTGCCACCAACCCCACCTGGTCAACCGCCATACACAGCCAATCTGCCACCACCACTTTGCTGCAAAGACGCATCAAACCACCACAATCAAACCCATCACACTCCAGCCAGCACCACCACAACTAATCAGCCATTACTAGTCCCGCCACAAACAACTGCAGGCACACACATGGGCAAACCCTAGCAAGAGTCCTTCAACTAAGGCAAATCCATAATCAATCCCAAACAACTATCATGAAAGAACCCATTGTTGGTGAACCACCATAGCCATTGCCAAGGAGACCGCCACAATTTCAGAACACACGATTTCAAAACAATTTCAACTGCAATCTCATTCTCAATCTTAATCTCAATATTATTGTCATTCAATTCTGTAACAAAAATGGTTTTCTATCAGATCTAAAATGACGAGAAAATAACAGAGCTATACCCAAAGAACTTGATTGGAGAGGAGCCAAAGAGGTGAGAGAGGAGAGACAATGAGTCTGCCATCTGTTGCCACCTTCACCAACACCGACACCACCCTTCACCACAACCACCACACCTTTCTCCACTGCCACCAAGCTCCCCTCTTCAGCTCCCACCCACCACTTGACAATGCATAAAAGACCCAAAATCTCAGACCCATCACCAGTAGCCCACCACCATCACCACCTCCCTTTTGTTTTTCAGTTTTTGTTAGGTTTTATCAATGTTGAGGATTCTCGCGTTTTGACAAGATAGAGAGGAGAGGAAGGGAGAATTAAGGTTTGAAACGAAACTTCCCTAAGTTTGATGGGAGAGATTTTTCTTTTTCAGTCTTCTAGCTGGAGCAACTTTGAGATGTTTGCCTTTATATATTAACTGATATGTGGGATGACATGTTTAAGAATAAAAATACGAATGATATTATAGGTATTTTATGAAAAAAATTGTGTGGCATCAGCATTTTTGGATCTGTATGTAATGTCCATTCATGACAAGGGGTGTTTACGAAAGGAATAGAATACAGTAATGCTTCAGATAATGCAGGGTGTGTTTTTAAGATGGGGTAATCTACAAGGATGGATGAAGTTTCCCAAGTTTTTTCCTCCTTGCAACCACAACCTCACACCTAATCCTAAAAGAAAATAAAAGAGAAAAAAAGGTCAAGCCATGTGCCTCGCTCTTTTAGGGTGGAATGAGTAACTCTAAATCAACTACTCATGTTTTACACATGGAAATATAGTGTAGTGCATAACTGAGTTTTTCATCATTTTGCAATTTCAAATTTTCCATAATATAAAATCCATTACATGTAAAACGACACTGTAAAATTCTATAAAACCCGGAAATAGAAATGGTATAAATACACGGGGAACTAGGAAGCAAGAAGATAGTACCTGTAATGCTTGGCTTTGCAATGCCTTGGATGCATATGGAAGTGAACGCAGAAGTACCAACAAAAACTGTAAATGCTCAAAGCGATGACCAGAATCATAAAAGTTGAATCCATCATCTGTTGATGACGCATTAATCTGAAACAGAACACAAATTTCTCAGATCCTCATATTCAATACTATTTGATTAAAAAAAACTTTGTTAACGGTAAAAGTATAATAGCAAATTATAATGGTGGACAAGAAATCCAATCAACATGCTTAACAAAACAATTGAACACTAAATAGAAGCTTGATATACAACCACAGGCTGCACAAAGCTCTCCAGTCCACCATAATGCAAGAGAGAAGAATATTCTCCATGGTTACTAAAGCCCAAAATGAAGCAAAATATACATATCTCATAATCCTTCCATCACATCATATTTCTCTCCCAAAATCTTGAATTCCTTCAGATCCTGATATTCAATACGAATAACATTGTGGCACAACCCATCCAAAAGGAAGCCAGAATTGCTTTAAAACCAAAATACCTTTTGCAAGCACTTGGGAAATTCACTAATAGTGCTTCCAACACAAGCAGGCAAAAGAAAATCTGAAATCACGAATCAAACTGGCATCATACGGAAAAGAGGAACAACGTTGAATCTTTTATATTGATGGACTCTCGAAAAACTGAAGTTGCCCTGCCCTTTTCAAAAAGCGATGACATATCGCTGCACTTCAAGATACCCTTTGGAGATAGCACGAAATACAATTTTATCTACTCCAATGATTTTAACAGGAAGACTGTTTTTTGGTGAAGTGCATGACACCCTCATAAGGCCTGGCCTAACCAAGCTTTGGGTTCAATCAGGTCATGTTTTACCCTNAATACAATTTTATCTACTCCAATGATTTTAACAGGAAGACTGTTTTTTGGTGAAGTGTAAGGCCTGGCCTAACCAAGCTTTGGGTTCAATCAGGTCATGTTTTACCCTAAAGCACTAGTTAAAGAAAGAAGAGTCAAAAGATCAGGTGCAAGAGCAGCTATGAACAGTCCCCTCAGGCTTTCTTCGGAATAAGATAGATCAGATGCAGCAACTAAGTTTAAAGGCTCCATAAGCTACTAGTATTATTACAAAAAAATTACCTTGACATCGAATTAGACCCCAAGTGTACCTTGATAATTTTCAGTGGTTACTGGACATGGATTGCAGTTGCTGTCCATGGGTCAGGTCATTTTGGTTGGGCTTTCTAAGTTTATGCAAAGTCTAGCAGTCAAAATCCTATCTGCCAATAATTACTTGGTTTTCGAGTTTACTTGGCCACAAAGTTCTCTGGGCCCCCTGCTTTAGACTTCTGATATACTTTTGTGCTGATCCTCTTATGCCATTGTGAATGAAAAGATCTTGTTTTTGATGTGTTGCATGTCTTTTTTTACATGTGAATTCCTAACATATCATTCAACCTTCCTTTAGGTGCCTAGGGCTAGCGTCCGGGTCCTAGGGAATTCATGAGGGATCCCAAGATTCTTTTCTCCTTCTTCCTTTTTCTCCATCACCTTCTCTTCTTATTTTGTTCCTTAACAGCACCTTTTCAGCCTCTAAGCCTCATCCAAGTCCTAATCAACCCTAATCTTTCCCAATGTTCTGTCCTTCAAATGAAGGCTCAAACACTAGTATTTGGTAGCTGTTCAGTATTCCAATCTACCACTTCCCAAATTAAATATATATCAGCTCATTCCCATTCCTGAACAATATTTGTTAATCTAAGTCAGACACTAAAACCAAGTGTGCTGCATCAATTTTGACAGATGACATTTAGCACCAACCACACTTCCTTTACTTGAATAGCAAACTGTAAACAAGATGCACTTCCTATGTCCACATAGCAGATCTTTTTCCTCATTCTCTTCTTAGTTCACCGAGAACCAAGCTTCAAGAGAAGCCAAACATGTTTTTCAGACTGTTAGCCTCCATTTACATAGATGAAAAATGAATATGCCTGGTCCAAAATCGATGCATAGCCTGCCCACGAAAAGAAGGGAAAATCAAGAGTTTCATATCTGGCAGGCTTGAAATCTCAAATTATCAAGGAGTATTGCTACATAAATTCAACTCAACAAAATTTTGTCCCAACGTTTTTGAGATCGGCTACATGAATCATGTTTCACCATTGAGCTCTATCAAGGGCTATGAAGCACAAACACTCTTAAGAAGGTGACGTATCCGTGTCGGATATCGACACTCTTTGGACACTCTCGGACACATGTCCGATACTTTTTTATCCGTGTCCATAATTAAAATATAAAATTCTAATTTCGGACACATGCCCGACACTTCATTGGTGGCGTGACCAACACTTGTTTAGACCATAAATAATAAACACGCGATGACAAGTGATTAACAAAACTTACAAATATAACGAATAAATGTCTTAGATTACGAGAGAACCAAGGATCAAAATATCGTTTCAAAATGGTCGAAACATCCAAAACATTTATGTTTCTAAGGAGTTTCTAATACTTTGAAGTATTCCATAATATGTCGAAATGTTTTATTATATTTCAATGCATTTGCACAATTACTTAAGAATGTTTCAAGATATTTTGGTATATTTCGACCAATGTTTTGAAAAAATAATTCTTAAATTTTTTATTTTTTTCATTATGTTTTCGAAACGGGTAGTAACTTTTTTGAAATGTTTCCGTTTCTTAGGTGACCGAAATAATGCACCAAAACGAAATTTTGATCCTTAGAGGGAACGTGTAATCAAAATATAACAATAAAAACAAAAAATGCATAAAATTATAAAAAAGAAAAATTGAGAAAATAAAATAATCATTTAAATTATTTATGTTAGGTACACGTAACTATAAAAAATTTATGATTATCGGCTATTCTGATGTTTTAGTCTAAAATTCACATTAGATGACTAAAAATAACATTTACTTATTATAAAGTACTGAATGTTTCATGAATAATATATCATTATCACTACATTTGTGATAAATTATATAATTTTATATATAAAAAAAAATTATCTATTACATGTCTCTAACATATTCCTATCCTACTTTTTTGAGAAATATCATTTTACCTAGCAGTGTCGGGTCGTGTCGTATCCATGTTTGTGCTTCTTAGATCAAGAGCAATATTTTCAGTTAAACCATAAGTTATCATATATTTCTTTACTATTTCATTTAAAGTTAATTTTGGTCTTCTTCCACCCCTTCGTTTACTTCAATAACTATCATATCAATCATTTTCACCAATGCCATGGTAGGCCTTTTATAAATATGTCCAAATCACTTAAGTCATTTCTCTCTTATCTCCTATATATACTACCCCTACTTGGTCCCAACTATATTCATTCTCAATTCTATACTTCCTAGTTTTACCCCACATCCATCCTAACATTCTCATTTCTATCACACACAACTTTTGAACATATTGTTTCTTAGTTGTCCAACACTCAATACCGTAAAGCATAACAAGTCTTATAAGTATTCTAATAAAATTTTTCTTTTATCTTAAGGGATATACATTTATCACACAATACACCAGATGCATTCCTCCATTTAGTCCATCCAACATTAATTCTATGCATAACATCATTGTCAATCACACACTCTATGATTATAGACCATAAATATCTAAATTGTTCACTCTTTGATATCTCTTCATATAACTTTTACTACCTCTAAATTTCGATTTCTTCTTTTACTGAAGTTACATTTCATATACTCAGTGTTAGTCCTACTTATCTTAAATCCTTTTGATTCTAGGGTTTCTCGCCAATTTTTTAGTTTACTATTAATTTCTTCTTTACTTTCATCAACGAGTACAATATAGTCCCCAAATAACATACATCATGGGCATTCATTCTGAATGTGCCTAGTCAGTTCATCCATAATCAACGCAAAAAGATATGGACTGAAAATATAACCCTAATGCAAACCTACAGTAACTGAGAATTCTTGAGTCTCCCCTATTGTTGTTCTCACTAAAGTCACTGCATCTTCATATATATCGTTATAACATCAATATACCTAACAGTAACATTTTTCTTCTCCAAGTCCCTCCATAATATCTCTCTAGGAACTCTATCATATGTCTTCTCTTCTCTAAGTTTATAAAAAACATACGAAGGTCCTTTTTTTTCTCCTTATACCTCTCCATTAGTCTCCAAAGTACATATGTAGCCTCTATTGCTAATCTCCCATACATAAATCCAAATTGATTCTTAGAACCAGTTTTTGAAACCTTAATCTTTGCTCGATCACCCTCCCACAAAATTTCATTGTATGACGCATTAGTTTAATATCTCAATAGTTTTTACAGTTTTGTATGTCTCCCTTATTCTTGTATATAGGTACTAGAATACTCTTCCTCCACTTTATTCTTGTATATAGGTACTAGAATACTCTTCCTCCACTGATCGGACATTTTCTTGGTCATTATAATTTTATTAAATAATTTAATTAGTCATGATGCTCCAACATCCCCAAGACACTTCCAAACCTCAATATGTATGCCATCAGGTCCTAAAATTTTTCCAATCTTCATTTTCTTTAATGCAACATTTACCTCCGACATCCTAATCCTACAAAAAAATATATTTTCCCTAAACTTCCTATGATTTCTACTATTCTCACTAACTAGACTCTCTATATGATTTTCATTTAGTAACTTTTCAAAGTAATTCTTTCACCTTTCTTTAATTTTCTTATTTCGTAACAAAACCCTAGAGTCTTTACATAATATTATTAACATCTCTAATTTTTCTTTCTCTTAATTTAACAAGTCTACATATGTTTTTCTCTCCATCCTTTGTGTCTAGTTTAGAGTGAAGGTCATCATATGCTTTGTACTTAGCATCTCTGACCCTTTTTTTACTTCTTTATTTGACTGCTTGTAACTTTTAAAGTCTTCTTCATTTTTAATTTTTTGTCATGTTTTATAGCACTCTCTTTTTGCTTTTACCACCATTTAGACCTCATCATTCCACCACCAAATTTCTCATTCCAATAGTTTATTACCTCTTGATTCNTCCACCACCAAATTTCTCATTCCAATAGTTTATTACCTTTTGATTCTCCAAGAACCTCAATAGCTACTTTTTTAATATGTTCTATAGTTGTATTCCACATTATATTTGTTTCCAAGAACCTCAATAGCTACTTTTTTAATATGTTCTATAGTTGTATTCCACATTATATTTGTTTCATCTTCTAAATCCTACACCACTTTTTTTAGTATTTTATTCTTCAACAAATCTATATTTTCTCCTTTTAAATTCTACCATCTAGTTCTTAGATTTTTATCTCTTTCTTATTTCTTATATTGTTTTTCATACATATATCTAATATCATTATCCTATGTTGTGTGGTTAAGCTCTCACCTAGGATGATTTTATAGTTNTTCTTCAACAAATCTATATTTTCTCCTTTTAAATTCTACCATCTAGTTCTTAGATTTTTATCTCTTTCTTATTTCTTATATTGTTTTTCATTCATATATCTAATATCATTATCCTATGTTGTGTGGTTAAGCTCTCACCTAGGATGATTTTATAGTCNATTCTAATAAAATTTTTCTTTTATCTTAAGGGATATACATTTATCACACAATACACCGGATGCATTCCTCCATTTAGTCCATCCAACATTAATTCTATGCATAACGNTTATATTGTTTTTCATTCATATATCTAATATCATTATCCTATGTTGTGTGGTTAAGCTCTCACCTAGGATGATTTTATAGTCCTTACATGATCTACGATCCCCTCATCTAGTTAGGAAAAAATCTATCCGACTTTTATTTAATCCACTTTTAAACATTATTAAGTGTTCATCCCTCTTTTTAAAATATGTATTTGCTATCATAAGATCATAAGCCGTAGTAAAATCTAAGAATCTCCAGCATCATTCCTATCCCCAAATTCATGTCCACCATATACCCTATCATAACTAATTTGATCCTTTCCTCTGTGACCAATAAAGCCTCCTCCCATTAAAGTCTTACTATGTGTTTNATTAAGTGTTCATCCCTCTTTTTAAAATATGTATTTGCTATCATAAGATCATAAGCCATAGTAAAATCTAAGAATCTCCAGCATCATTCCTATCCCCAAATTCATGTCCACCATGTACCCTATCATAACCAATTTGATCCTTTCCTCTGTGACCAATAAAGCCTCCTCCCATTAAAGTCTTACTACATGTTGACCTTAAGTTAATTAGTTATTGGAATATTTTAATTAGTGCTTTATTCATTTCTAAAAGATAAGGGTGTTTGCAAATTTCAAAGTCCACTATCCGAGTTGTTGCAAATTACACCACAAAGACCAGGAATATAAGTAGCAATTATCCAACCACAAATGTTCATATTAGTGAAGTAACAGAGCATACACGCATGAGAGTATTTGATGGGGATCGTGTAGGAATTGGATAGATATTTTAAATTAATTAATTTAATATTTATCCAATTCCTACACGATCCACATAAGTATTACTAGTATACAATTTCAAAAGTGAATAGAAGATGAAATGAAGAAACCTGGAAGATATGTGTATGATGCCCATTTTCTATAACATGTAAAGCCAACCCACCCCCTTCCAATTAAACCAAATGGAGAAAGAAATATCTGTAGTTATGTCAATTATATTTAAAATATCTGGAGAAAAAGTTGAAAATTAGATTATTGCATGGGCCACTAATGTCACCAAAAATTAGAGTAGTAAGACAAGCAGGACAGGAAATATCATGTGTCATACCGAGGCACCCAACAAAGCTGTGTAGACACTGCTAGTCAAAAGTCTGTTTGGTGCAGCTTGGAAAGCCTTTTGTAAAGCAAAAAGTAGAAGAGAAACTTTATCATCAAACATTGTCCCTCCTCCCTCGAGTAAACCAAGAGGATTGTTGGTCCCATCTGGAGGAGCAAGTGTACCAAATTTCAGATGCCCTGATATAACTAAAGCACCTAGAAGGTTAATAATCCCAACAAGAAGGCCATCGCTTTTGTCAACATTATAGACATTATTTCTCGCGTTTTCAGCACTTATTGAAAAACTTATACCACCCAAATTCTTAATGAGAGGATTCTCGGAGACAGATGCCATCCGTTCAATTTTAGACCCTGTCAAAAAAGCAGCAGAATTTCCACCATTATACAAAGACTCAGGTTCAAATGGCTTTTCATGTGAAGCTAATTCGTTTTCCTCCATGGATACTACATCATCAGCATGACTAGTTTCCAAAACCCCAGAGCCAGTATTCAGATCAGATTGCTGGACTCGTAAAGTTTCATTCTTCTCGATAAAAGAGTCTGAATCATCATGGTCTCCAGCTTTTGCTTCACGCTGCAATAAAACAAGAAGTGTTTCTATGCCGCCACACGACATAAATGCCTCTACAAATGAGTGAGCCCTCGATGTATTGGGTTGTACAACCAATCTGTATATCAGGTGCAACAACCTGGCAACCTGGAAAAGAGAATCATGGGAATGGATGTCAAACATATTGGTCAGACAGTATCGCATCAAGAGTTTCCCAGAAGAAGTATTATTATTTCTTTGATAGGAAAAATCAATTTTATTAAAAAAATAAAGGATATAGTACAAATTGAGATCAATGATACAATGCTAATCATCAAAAAACAGTACATAAATCACAAGCGGCAGTCCAATTTGCCAAAATTCCAAAAAGAGGTATGTTTACAACCTCCTTCGAAATTGATGCCCAAAAAATTGCTAAAAGGTAGATTGATTCCATAGCTCTTCAACCACCTCAAATTTATCCTCAAATATTCTTGCACTTATCATTATGATTATTACTATTGTATGCATAGTCGTTATCATCATCAATATTATTATTATCCCTACCACTGCAAGCATCCAACCCAACACATCCGATAATTGTGTCTGATTATCTTGCTCACAAAAATACAAAATTAATTGGGTTACCAAATGGAGCAGCTGAAAGTTTTTCTGTCCAGGACTTGCAGAAAATTACAGCCGCATTGTGCAGATGCAGAGTGGTCAAGTGCTTTTTTTCTTTTTTGAACAAACAAAGCTCTAATCCCAATTATTTGGGGTCAGGTACCTAAATCTTGTTTCTCCATGTTGCTATATCAAGGGTCATATTTTCCATCAGACCGTGAGCTATCATAATCCTATTTTTCTATTTTGTTCAAAGTTTTAGGCTGACCTCCACCTCTTTCATTACCATCTGTATATATCAAATCACTCTTCCTTGCATTAGTGTCAAGGTGCTTTACATATTTCCGATGTTGCTGGACATGGATCGTAATAACGACACTTGGGTCTCTTTTTTTTGGAAGATGGGTTCATTGTGTCTTTCCTTGTTTTCTACTAGTTTTATATATGATTTCCAAGACAGAATCAGTTTCCAAACATACAAAAAAGGCAATTGGATAAGGAGTGCTACAAGTCTATATAAAACCATGTAAGCCTTCTCAATGCAATAGAGAACATGTTTTAGCGAGTTTTCATTCCAAGGCATTTGGGTTGTATCATGCAACGTGAACCCTAGGTATGATACCCAGCTGCTGATTCTTTCTTTACTTCTATGCACATTCTGTGGCATAATTCCATCAAGCTACAAAGCAGAATTCAAACCCATTCTCTTATATCATTAACCATTCAACCCTTATCCACCAAAAGAGAGCACGAACAGCCAAACTGATGTTCCTGATTACTGTTCCTCATACCCTGGACAGCCCCATCACACATTTCTATCACCTTTAACAAAAGCTAAAGCGAAATGCTTTTCCCAAGTCTTAAGAACTTTCTCCCCATTTTCACTCGGACTCTTTTGTCTTAAGAACGCTAGTTTTAAGAATGAGTGATTACCCTTTCCGGCTCGTAATTCTCCGACCCTTACTGCCCAACTCGAGAGCGGGAAGCTAATGCCTTCCACTTATGGAACAAGGTTCTATGGTCCGGNGACTCTTTTGTCTTAAGAACGCTAGTTTTAAGAATGAGTGATTACCCTTTCCGGCTCATAATTCTCCGACCCTTACTGCCCAACTCGAGAGCGGGAAGCTAATGCCTTCCACTTATGGAACAAGGTTCTATGGTCCGGTTGTGACTCCTGAATGCCAAAGGCGTCCATGTGGTGATCTCATAGTTCCTACAAGGTGAAGATGATGGGGTCGGTACATGGATTTTCCTTCCTTTTACCACATTTCACTCCAAGGGTTGAAGTTCCTACTTTGATTTGGCTAGCTTGACAATCCAAGACCCGCACAAACAAATAGTAGCAACCACGTCTAGGAGTAATTCCTCAAGAGAAAGTACTTGAGTTCTGAACTTCTAAACATTGAGCTCCACTTGGCTGGGCTACATCGACATATGGGATTGCCCCTTTTTAGTAACATAAAGGTTAGGCAAAGAGGTTTTTTGAGTTGTCACATCAAACAAGAGCAAAAATACATTCCAAATTTTGAAAATTGAGGCCAATGGAGACAGTTTAAACAGTATCTCCATCTTTGTTCTCAGCTCTACCACTTTGAGAATGTGTTGACCAAAATTTTGTGATGGTTACAAACAAGTCTCCATCATGACCACCATGTTGAAAAGGACTAGAAAGTTGCAAAATGAATCCGATAAACTAACTTCGTTGTTATTCTACATCTCGAGCTTCTTAACAATGTGTCTCTATTGAGGAGAGAACAGAGATGTTTGGGGCTGGTATATAATTTCATATGGCCTGCTTAGCATGACATTGTTTTGTAAGGAGCTTTGTGCCAAGGGAGATCATTCTTTTCCATCAATTGTTCCAGTACACTAAAATACTCGGGTCCATTGCAGTTTCCGGTATCCTTCGCAATGTGCTGCTTGATGAATGGATAGTGTTTGCCACTGAACTCATGGCACTGAAAGTAGTGGGCAAAGAAAAGGGTGCATCCAGAGACTATAACTTCAAGTATCTTATTAGCTTTATCAAAGGGGCAAAAACAATGTGAAGGGACAATTTCAAAAGGGTATGATGTATTTTATAGTAGGCTTGCATCATTAACAGATTTTCATGATCCAGCGTCCAAACTAAATTGTTACCTTTTATGTTCCCATTGGACTTGCTAAATTCATGGCACTGAAGGTGGTGGGCAAAGAAAAGGGGGCATCCAGAAACCAATAACTACAGGGATCTCATTAGATCTATCAACAGGAAAACAAAATTTTAATTTTTGTAGAAGGGATTGCTTTCAGAAGGGATATCATCAGTTTTAGTAGGCTTCCATCGTTAACAGATTTCCATGAAGCCAACAGCCAAATGTCCAAACTCAAAGAAGCATTGAACAGTACCGAAGAATGCATGAACATAATACAACATAAATTTTATTATGTTCTGTCATCTGTGTACAAAAATATATGTATTTTATACAATGTGATGTTACCTGATTTGGTTGTGGACAATCAACCATGAACCCAAGTAAACAGCGCACATCATCCATAGCCAATGAAGGAGGTGCAGCCATAACTAGAAGTTCAATGACCACTAAAAGTTCATCAACCAAAGCATTGACTTCACCGAAAGGACGTGTTTCCTCACTCACAGAAAATGTACTTACTGAATCACCTTCACGTATAGTCCAGTAGCACTTTCTGCAGCCATCTAAAAGCATCTGAATAGTATTAGCATCACGCATAACAGATGACTCAGTGAAAACCATGTCTGCAAGCGAAGATAAAAGCTTCTTCTGTAGTCCATAGCTGCATAAGCTCCAAATTTTCAGATCCAGTAGCAGTGTACTGAAGAGCTGTACTTTGAGGGCATGGTTATATTTCTGAGATTGACATAAAGACACAATTGCAGCAACAAGTTCCTCATCTCCAACACCATCACGCTTTCCAACATCAAGAGATGACAAAGTTTGCAGAAGGTAGTTTAAGACTCTTGACAAAACTTCAGGCCCTCTTGCACGGCACAATTCTTCATTGTTTCCAGGGTGTTGAATGGCCATAGAGATAATTCTGAAAATAGGAGCAGCAAGAGCAGTCGTGGCCAAAGACAAAGAGAGGCCCCCTTGTTGTGGTTCCAAGCTACTTTCGTGCACATTGCTCACAGCTAGGGGAAGTAAAGACATGGGGCCACCATATGCCAAGGCCCATAAAGCCTCTCTGGGCCGCATTCTTGTGGCAACATGCACTTGCCCAAGAACCTCAGCAGGTCTTCGATGCATACCTGAAACATAAAAAGAATAGAGAAGCAGCCAGCCAACTTCTTCAAGCCATGATCGCACAATGAAGAAATAATAATAAACCCTAACCATATGTCAAAGATTTGAAACCAACAGTCAAGACTTTGTTACAATATTACACAACTTTTTTCCTACAATGGGTGGCGCAACCAGCCATCTCCTACTTCCCTAAGAAACATAGGAGGACAAGAGGAGGAAGAAGAAGATCCAAAAGACCAAAAGGGAGAACTTCTCACAATCATCACACTACTTTGTGACTTCCAAGTACTCGACGCTTGGAAATAAACTTGACTTCACTGATAAAGGATAATTAGCAATCTCACTCTCTCAACTTTAATTGAAAAACCTTAATATAAAAATAAAGTAGTGTTTTTTAAACAACTGTGTGTGTATCAAAAGTTACTAGAATAGTGCCACACATTACCAAAATCAGGTTTGTCAATGATAACTTATATTCATCGCACATCTCCATCAAATGACTTATTTAGTTTTGCGGAAAATGTAAGAAAACATTTGTAACCTGCAGCTCCAGAAGGGGAAGCATCTGGACAGTAGCGCCCACTCAGCAAATTAGGGTGATAGAGGAGATGAAGGCATCCTCCAATTTCTGCATCCAAAAGTGCACTTTCTTCTGCCATACTCTGTACATGGTCATTTGTCCCCAGCCATGGTAACCCTGCCCCATTACCAAAGGAAGGAAGCACATCTCCTCCTCTAGCAGCTAATCGAGCCATCCTCTCTGGTCCGATAGGTTCCTTAAAGATATATACAGGCCCCATCTCAGCAAACAAGGGGCATTGACGACGACGACGCTGCAAACCAGCCATAGTTGGCGGGGGATTAGTCCCAATGCAGCAAAATGCAAGTGGCTTGGAGATTCGGGGGAAATCAAATGGACGAATTTCATACAAGGATCCATCAATGTACAACCTTAGCTCACTTTCTGTTTTCCCTAGCAGCCCCTGCTTGCAAGTATGTTCTAGACCGATGAAATACCAACACTGTGGCTTGAATGCATAAGTAAAATGCAAAGAAGCCTTCTTTCCCTTTCCACTACCACTTTCAACCACCAAAAATTGGGCATGAAAATATGCCTCCATCCCCTGATTATCAGCAGATAAAAAACTGAAAAGCCTTGGCATGTGTGCGGTGCCTTCACCAGCTAGTGCACTGGCAGCAGCAGCAGCTGACATAGCCGATGACTTCCCCGATGTTGCTGCAGCAGCAGCAGCAATCGCAGCAGCAGCAGTTGCTGTATTTAGAGTGTCTGCAAACGATTCAATGTAGATCCATGTAGCAAAGGCATACCCATTAGCAAAAGGCCAACGGCTCTCGCCGGGACCAAGAAGACCAGAGCTTTCACCATCAAACTCAAATGTATATGCTGGACCCCTTGACTCTTTCCCACCCATAGCCTTCTCTAAAGAAAGCATTAGACGAGCCGCCCAAGCAGTGGTAAGAGTTTTTGTAATGACTTGAAACCACCTATGCAAATCACTTACACTGAGCGAATGCCCAGCTAAGTACTGAATGCAATAGCATAAAGGAGTTCCATCCCATCTTGATTGCTCTGCCAAACCACCTGAACCAGCATCCGAAACAAAAACCTTCTCAGCTGATCGCAGAAGAACTCCTAACAAACCAGCTGCAGAGCACATCTCTCTATTTCTCGTGCAAGCACGCAATATAGCAAGCAATCCTCTAACCATTCGAGTCCTGGGGGACATGATACCCTCAAAATCACCATGCCAAGGAAGCCAAGGAATAAGTTCACCAGCTACAATGGCAGCCCTCGAATTCAGCATAACACTGGGAGGATTGTTATCCTCATCCTCTTCAAAAGACTCCACACCTCCCATTGTGGCAAGAAGCGAATCAACTACCAAGAGAGCAATACTCTCAGCCTCCTCGCTATATCCAAATCTCTCTATACCACTGACAATATTCTTCAAATTGAACAAGCTTTCAGGCTTCCCCATAATAGCAGAATCAATTAAATGCAAGAGCTCAGGAGAGACATTCGGCATAACACTTTTTGGCTTAGGCTTTTGTGGCGAACCCACAGGAGACACTCCACTATCCCCATAAGAATAAAAAGAAGAATCAAGACTAGTAGAAGAGGAGAATTGTCTGATGTGGGGAACTGGTTGTCTCTCAGGCCCAGGGCTCGAAGTATGGTGACCATGGTGCACCTCAGCAGCTGGGGGAGAATCCAATCCCGAGGTCACTTTCCCAAATGAAAACTCAAAGGTGTCCTCGCTCCCACCAGATGATGATCTCAAATTGTCTGAACTCAAAGATTGGTTGAAAACATCAACATTCTTGTCTTGATCTTTCAAAGATACCTGCTCAAAAAGGTCATCGTCCACAACAGTATTTACAGAATCAACCCCTTGAGATATCAAGTCACTACTTTTATCGTCTGTGATATCACCAACGTCAATGTGTTCTGCATGCAATGTTCCTACCTGTCCATCTGCACCACCACCTTCTTCATGAGTTTGTGAATCTCTACCAGCAATTTCTCCAAGCTGTTGTATTTCTTCTTCTTCCATAATATTATCAGCAATTGATTACTTTAATAAAGCCTCATCGAAGTAATTTATGTGTTGCATTGCCTGAAAAGATCAATTTGGAAATGCTGGTAAGTGTTAATCAAATTAAACAGAAAGTTGACAAAAGGAACTCCATAAGTACAACAAAACTGAGAAACCCATATATCCATAATTAATTACTTACGCTTATGTGATTAGACAAAGCTACTAAGTTTGGCAGCATTGTATAGAGGCTGTAATTTGGAATTGCTAAACTATAATTTGAACTATGAACTAACTATCTTCACTCCAATTCCAAAGCCCCAATGCCATGCTGCCAAATGAAGCATGAGTAACTCCTTTGCGTAAAAAATGAAACGACAAACCCACATAAATTAATTGATGAAGTATGTGAAAGCGGCAGATGTATTAGGACTGCATTTACATTTACTCCTTACTCCATTCCTGACTTTAGTAAGAATTGGCAAATGAGAAAGTATATGAAATAAAAAGAAAAAGAAACAAACTAACTTTGGAACACTATATCTTTTACTAAACCCAGATAAGTCCACTCGATGGAGTCTAATAAAGATGAGATGGATTAATGTATTTACAAGGGACAAATTCAAAATATAGTCAAATTACCAGTCGATGACATTGAATGCCCTGAGCTCCAAGTCAAGGAAAACAATAAAAAGATAGCCGATTTAACTTGCAACGGAATGAATTTATACATTTAATACGCCGCTACTCATCAGAAATGGATCTAGCTGGGCCAAACATATAGAGTCTATAATTTCCCTCAATCATGAAATTAAAGATCAATCTTTTGAAATTCAAGAACAATCCCATTGCATCAAAATATGTAAAGACACAAAAAAGATATAGAATTACTCCGTCCAACAATGCTACAGAAGGAAAAGCGTACAAACAATGCAGAGATCACAGTCAAATACCGAACAAAAAAAAAATAGAGAGAGAGAGAGAGGTGATATGTTTTACCTTTGGATCCAATACTGAGGGTCTGATCTTGGTTGCGTAAAATTGGATTCGACTACGATGAGAAGATTGGAACAATGTAAAATCGATGATCGAATGGACGAAGAAGTGAGGAAGAGGAAGATATCGAAATAGGAGGCGAGTTGAGCGCGAGAGAGAGAAGGCTGAGGCCTCTGGTTGTGTGTTTGCCTTGGTCAAAATAAAAAAAACCTGAATTGCACTTTTACCCCCTTTTCAGTTAAAACACAAGACCCGTTAGGGCTTAGGAGTTAGGTTAGGACTTAGGAGGGAGGCCTTCTGTTGAACCCCAAAACAAGATTNGAGAGAGAGAAGGCTGAGGCCTCTGGTTGTGTGTTTGCCTTGGTCAAAATAAAAAAAGCCTGAATTGCACTTTTACCCCCTTTTCAGTTAAAACACAAGACCGGTTAGGGCTTAGGAGTTAGGTTAGGACTTAGGAGGGAGGCCTTCTGTTGAACCCCAAAACAAGATAGCTTCCCCAAAGGGTTGTCTCGGTAATGATCCCTTGGGGTCGGTTTGATTAGGAAGACAAAAATAATGGAAAATAAAAAAAATAGGAAGTGAAGTGAAAAAAAAATAATTGAAAATATATTTGATGTATGTATTTGATTAGAATGAAAAATTTACGAAAAAATTTTATTTTATTATTTGAAAGAAATGAAAGTTATAAGAAATTTTTTTAATTGTCTAAATTACCCATAATTATATTAAATCGATCTAAAAAGGANTTGGGGTCGGTTTGATTAGGAAGACAAAAATAATGGAAAATAAAAAAAATAGGAAGTCAAGTGAAAAAAAAATAATTGAAAATATATTTGATGTATGTATTTGATTAGAATGAAAAATTTACGAAAAAAATTCATTTTATTATTTGAAAGAAATGAAAGTTATAAGAAATTTTTTTAATTGCCTAAATTACCCATAATTATATTAAATCGATCTAAAAAGGAAAAAAAATATTTAATTATAATTGGAAGTTAAAAAAATTTTAAAAAGTGGCTCGAAACCTAATTTTAGGAAAATCACCAACACAAAAGTTTTTGACCAAAATAATATGATTAATTAAATTCATACTAAAAATTTTTAAAATTAATAACTAATAAAATATTTTAAGAAAAATAAGAATAAAATGGGAAGAAAAATTAATATAGATCACGACTTTCTTAAATTTTCTTATATTTTTTACATTAAAAAAATAGTTATTTGTGAAAATATTCAAGTATAAAAAAAAATATTTTTTCTATCATTTTCTTTTTTATTCTAACCAAACACCTAAAAATTTTAAAAAAATTATATTTCTTTCACTTTCTACCATTCTCNATTTTAAGAAAAATAAGAATAAAATGGGAAGAAAAATTAATATAGATCACGACTTTCTTAAATTTTCTTATATTTTTTACATTAAAAAAATAGTTATTTGTGAAAATATTCAAGTATAAAAAAAATTATTTTTTCTATCATTTTCTTTTTTATTCTAACCAAACACCTAAAAATTTTAAAAAAATTATATTTCTTTCGCTTTCTACCATTCTATTACTAAACAAATCAACCCTTCACGAAAAAAAGATTGTTGACTTGTTTTTAATGACTTCGAAAAAATAGTTGGCTTTAAGAACCGTCCGTGAAAGTCACCATCTATGTTCCTCTAAAGAAATACCTGGCAGGGTCAGACTTTTAAGGTTGTTTGGTAAAGGATTATGGGGGGACTTGGCAATATGGATTTGGGAAAATAGTTTAAAGGATTCTCAAATCTCATAGTCTAAAGTTCCAGCCTGTAATTAGCCTGAATATTAAAACTATGATCATGAATTTCGTCAAACTCAGAAGGATATAGGTTTGAAAAATTAGGTTAAAAGGTTAAGAATGCAAAAGGNCGTCCGTGAAAGTCACCATCTATGTTCCTCTAAAGAAATACCTGGCAGGGTCAGACTCTTAAGGTTGTTTGGTAAAGGATTATGGGGGTACTTGGCAATATGGATTTGGGAAAATAGTTTAAAGGATTCTCAAATCTCATAGTCTAAAGTTCCAGCCTGTAATTGGCCTAAATATTAAAACTATGATCATGAATTTCGTCAAACTCAGAAGGATATAGATTTGAAAAATTAGGTTAAAAGGTTAAGAATGCAAAAGGCAATTGTACTCCTTAATATGAGTATGAATTTGATTGATCAATAGTAAAATAGTCATTTATAGAACAAATAATTGTAAATAATTATAATATATTTATGGGTCCTACATGTGTATGTGGTGCATACCTAACATGGGTATAGACCATATTCAATATTGAATCTCATTTTTGTAAAAAGGGGGTTTGAGTTTGGAGAAGTCAATCTAAACTCTCCCCAAAAATCCATCCAAACAAGATGGTCACGGATATAATTTTTAAATGGGGTCNTAGAACAAATAATTGTAAATAATTATAATATATTTATGGGTCCTACATGTGTATGTGTTGCATACCTAACATGGGTATAGACCATATTCAATATTGAATCTCATTTTTGTAAAGAGGGGGGTTTGAGTTTGGATAAGTCAATCTAAACTCTCCCCAAAAATCCATCCAAACAAGATGGTCACGGATATAATTTTTAAATGGGGTCGCCCCTTCGCAATTTTCTTTTCCAATAGCCAACAAAAACAAAACACAAAAAAAAATTGAGCAATCATTTTGTAGAATTGTCTTTTATTTACTTTTTTTTTATTTTGTTGTTATCTAATTACTTCAACTTGCAATGCGGTTAATAATACTCGTTTTTAAATCATATCTTGAAAAAAAATATGTCTCGTTACTTCTCTGATTAACTCATTTTTACTTGTTTTACTATGAAGTTGTCTACAAAAATAATATTTGAGATGCATTTTGTAAAACTTTATCCAGGCTGTTAAAGTTTGGTATATGAAATTTATTGTGTAATTATTTCACTTTGTGACTTTTTCAACATTCACAAATACAAAAATAAAAAATAATAATTCAGTTAATATAGTTATATGATGATGAATAGCATCAAGTCTGTTTTCCATTTTTAGCTTAATAGCTTGGAGGAAATATACACTATGTAGCACAACTTTATATTTGTATAATTTTGAGGTACGACTTATGAGGATGTGTCTATTTAAATCTCAAAGAACAAATGAAAGAAGATGAGAAGAAGAAGAAAAATATTGCATTTAATTTCTTAAAAGTTTGTAAAGATGAACACAGATAATATTTGTCAATGTAAAGAATGTGAAACATTACTTTTGTGCATAGAAAATCTAGCATTAATCTCGCAAAGTCACCACACTCGTAATTAAGTTGATTTCTCATGATCTCCAATAGGCTCAGTATCTTCTTTCTTTTATGGGGGCCAAATCAAAAATCTGAGGGTAAATGTGTTGAAAATTTTAAAAATTAAATTTATTATAATATTTTATTTTAATTTCATTCAATATTAAAATTGAATGAGCGACTCACACTTTGAATATATTATGTTGCAATCCAAGAGTGTCAAGGTGGAAGTGAAGGAAAAACTAAAACGTTATTTAAATGAAAATATATAAAGCACAAGGTGGATTTTTTTGCAATCGTTGAGGTAGTAGCAACATTTGACTGAATCGTGCTTTTGATTCTTGAAGCAAAGAACAACGTTAGAAAATTGGTTGGATATGAGTTTGATATTTTTCTTTCGATGTCTAGGTCAATTAGCGTGTTAATGTCTTTTTGAACCGCATATTTACTAGGCTTAGGAATAGTCAATAGGCATTTGGAGTCAAATGTCCTAATTAAAGCATCACTCAAAGATTGGGTAATTAAATATGCAAAACATTTAATGAATTGTGCCAAACATTTACTAACTAATGTTGAGTATTCATTGAATTGCACCAGACATCCAATAGGATACACCCTGAGGTATTATCCGATTGTCCATGTAAACAATGGTCATATTTTTTTTCCAATGTTCAAGGGATTTGGTGTTGATTTTCATGTGGATATGACAACGTAGTTGATGGTGTATGTGGCACGATAGAATAGAGGTATGAGTTTGATGAGTACTGAGTTATTCAGTCTAAGCTCTTAGGCACTTAAGATTTAGGACCAGAGAATAGAAGTTAACACACGAAGAGTTTATAGTGGTTCACTAGCTCGAGAGCTCGGTTAATCCAATCTCAAATGAGTCTCTTGCTCTAGGGATTTATATTGATAAGAAAATAGATTATAGAATTCTTGTTTGGGCTACAATGGCTTGTCCCTATTGTTGGGGGTTATGCCCTTTATTTATAGTTGATCCTATTGGCAAGATCCGTGCTCTTCCTTGTAACGGTTGCTACTATCCCGCAATGATTATAGAGGGTGTTGGGGCAGTTATGGTTCTCCTACCTGAATATGCGACCGTTATTATCTGGGAGGTGCATGGGTGGCAGTCAGCTATTTCCTGCACTACTCTCCTTGAGACACGGTTGTAGGGATGGAGGGTCTGACTTCGAGCTTCATGGGCATCCAGAACCAGTTGGGCTCCCGATCTAAAAAGTGCGACTTGAATTATNCAAGGGATTTGGTGTTGATTTTCATGTGGATATGACAACGTAGTTGATGGTGTATGTGGCACGATAGAATAGAGGTATGAGTTTGATGAGTACTGAGTTATTCAGTCTAAGCTCTTAGGCACTTAAGATTTAGGACCAGAGAATAGAAGTTAACACACGAAGAGTTTATAGTGGTTCACTAGCTCGAGAGCTCGGTTAATCCAATCTCAAATGAGTCTCTTGCTCTAGGGATTTATATTGATAAGAAAATAGATTATAGAATTCTTGTTTGGGCTACAATGGCTTGTCCCTATTGTTGGGGGTTATGCCCTTTATTTATAGTTGATCCTATTGGCAAGATCCGTGCTCTTCCTTGTAACGGTTGCTACTATCCCGCAATGATTATAGAGGGTGTTGGGGCAGTTATGGTTCTCCTACCTGAATATGCGACCGTTATTATCTGGGAGGTGCCTGGGTGGCAGTCAAATATTTCCTGCACTACTCTCCTTGAGACACGGTTGTAGGGATGGAGGGTCTGACTTCGAGCTTCATGGGCATCCAGAATCAGTTGGGCTCCCGATCTAAAAAGTGCGACTTGAATTACCAAGCTCATCCTTGAGCATATTTAAGATATCATCAATAGTTAATTATTATCTCTCACACGTTGAATCAATCATTTAAAATGGTTATCGTCCCAAAGGCCAGAGAGCAGCAAGAGTTTCTCTTATATTGTTAAGTACCTTCTCGGGGAGTAAATATTGAGTGTAACCATTTGTTGAAATATTGGGTTGATAGTCAACTATCTTTGCAATTACCTTTGAGATTCTTTACTATTCTAGAGACAATGTAGCTATCCAGTAGGTGTGGACAACTTCATTATACATGTAGCTTGATTGTAGGAACAATAGCTTGATTATAGGATTTATGCCTCTGACCCTTCTCTATATGTACTATATGAATTCATTGAGNGTTGATTTTGGTGCTACATATTATATGACATTTGATTCTAGACAAATCTCAACCCTTAAACTGTCCTCACAACTATCTGTTTCCACTGCCGATGGTACTTCAACCCCAGTTATTGGGGAAGGATCCTTGCCCCTTACTGATACTTTGAATTTAGATTCTATTTTAGTTGTATCGTATTTGAACTATAATCTCTTGTCAGTTTCTCAAATAACCGTTGCCTTGTCTTGTGTTGTAATTTTTTGGCCTGAATTTTATGTGTTTAAGGACATCCAAACACGACAGACGATTAGTTGTAGTGTTAGGCGAGGGAAATTGTATTACCTAGACTTGGCGTCAAAGAGTTTAGACTAGTTGGGTCAAGTTCTAAAGGTGGATGGTTCTAAGGGGGGGAAAGAAACAATATGATATCTGGTTATGACATTACCGTATGGGGCATACTTCTTTTGGTTACCTTAAGAAATTATTTCCTAATTTATTTGCAGAATTTGATGTTTCTAGTTTGAAATATGAAGTTTTGATGTGATGTGAAGTTCTAATTTATTTGTAGAATTTGATGTGAAGTTTTTGAACTTGCAAAGAGTTATTGTGCTTCATTTCCATTAACTTTAAATAAAAGTTCAGTTCCTTTTATGGTTATAAATTCTGATGTTTGGGGTCCATCCAAAGTCAATACCTTGGGTGGATCATGTTGGTTTGTTACTTTTATTGACGATTGTACCAGGATGACCTAGTTGTGCTTGATGAAGTCCAAAGGGGAAGTGAAAATGTTATTTCAAAAATTTCATAAAATGGTTTAAACTCAGTATAGCACACAAGTTCAAGTCCTCCATAAATGACAATGGAGGAGATTATATGAGTTTTGAATTGCAGCAATATTTGGAAGCACACAAAATTTTTCATCAAACTACATGTTCCTATACACCCCAACAAAATGGGGTAGCTCAACAAAAATATTGTCACGTATTGGAGGTTGTCCGTGCTTTATTGATAGAAGCTCAAATGCCATTATCTTATTGGGGTGAAACATTTTCTACAGCAACTTATTAGATCAATCAAGTACCCTCGAGCACTATTGATTTCCAAACACCACCCCAAGCTCTTTCTAAAGCGAGTGTTGCCCCAAATGTTCCAAACTTACCTCCTCATGTCTTTGGTTGTGTAGCATTCGTACACCTTCATAAGCATCAACGCAACAAGTTGACACCTCAAGCATTGAGATGTGTCTTTGTTGGGTATGCTACTCATCAAAAGGGGTACCGATGCTATCATCTTCCAACTCAAAAAATGTTTATTACTTGTGATANAACACCACCCCAAGCTCTTTCTAAAGCGAGTGTTGCCCCAAATGTTCCAAACTTACCTCCTCATGTCTTTGGTTGTGTAGCATTCGTACACCTTCATAAGCATCAGCGCAACAAGTTGACACCTCAAGCATTGAGATGTGTCTTTGTTGGGTATGTTACTCATCAAAAGGGGTATCGATGCTATCATCCTCCAACTCAAAAAATGTTTATTACTTGTGATATTGTTTTTCATGAAGCCTCCATGTATTTTTCCTTTGAGCCTAAACTTTAGGGGGAGTACCAGGAGGAAGTTCAGACTCTAGACTATGATGTTGAGGAAGCTCAGACTTTAGAACTCCCTAAACATGTTGACCGTGATGTGGGTAACTTGGATTCGAGTGGTATAACTTTGGACCAAAGTGGTGAGATACACCCAGAAACTAAAGTTGTGGCTCCACCTTCGTCTGAGTCCCTCACACCACATGAAACTGAAACACCAAACCAATCGTTTGCTGAAGATGTTCTGGAACTAGTTAGAAAACAACTACCACAACGTCAAACCAGAGGTATTCCTAAACCTACATATGAACTAGATCTTTCTAGTAAAGTTAAATATCCTATAGGTCACTATGTGTCTAACCATCATTGTCAGAATCAAATCAATCATTTGTAAGTCAATTATCTACTGTATCTATTCCTAACAGTGTGCAGGAAGCCTTAGCTAACCCAAGGTGGAAAGCTACTATGAACAAGGAAATGAAGTCCTTACAGAAGAATAAAACTTGGGAACTTGTTGATTGTCCACTAGGAAAGAAACCAGTTGGATGTCAATGAATTTTTTATTGTGAAGTACAAAACATATGGTACAACTGAACGCTTTAAAACACGATTGGTTGCAAAAAGATACACCCAAACCTATGGGATCAGCTATACAGATACTTTTGCACCTATAGCTAAAATCAACACAGTTTGAGTATTGTTGTCTCTAGCTGCGAACTTGGATTGACCATCACAACAATTTGATGTGAAAAACGTCTTTCTACATGGTGAGTTATCCAAAGAAATCCACATGGATCTCCCACCAGGAAACATGATACCAGAAATACATAGTCAGAAGGTGTGCAGGTTAAAGAAATTATTGTATGGGTTGAAACAATCTCCAAGAGCATGGTTTGGAAGATTCATGAAGGCTATGATAACCTTTGGCCACCATCAGAGCAATTCGAACCACACTTTTTTTCTGAAGAAACGACAAAGTAAAATCACTACACTTATTATATATGTAGATGATATGGCAGTCATAGGAAATGATCCTGAAGAAAGGAAAACACTACAAAGTTACTTGTCTAGAGAATTCGAAATAAAAGACCTTGGTTCCTTTAAATTTTTCCTTGGAATTGAAGTGTCCCGGTCTGATAAAGGGATCTTTCTCTATCAAAGGAAATATGCCTTGGATTTGTTACAATAAAATTGGAATGTCAACATTTCAACCAGCTAATACACCAGTGGAAAATGTTTGAAATTATGTGTTGAGTCTACTCAAGTACCCATTGATAAAGGGAGATACCAGAAACTTGTAGGAAGATTGATGTACTTAGCACACGCAAGACCTGATCTTGCCTATGCATTGAGTATTGTGAGTCAATTTATGCATAATCCTGGAGAACAATATATGAATGCTGTTATGCGTATTTTGAGGTATCTAAAATCGGCTCTTGGAAATGGGATTTTGTTCACTAAAAATATAGATTGTCAAAACGTAGAAGCATATACCGATGCTGACTGGGCTGGAGCAGTAGACGACAGACGATCTACTTCAGGATATTTCACCTTTGTAGGTAGTAACCTCGTTACATGGAGAAGTAAAAAACAAAATGTTGTTCACGATCAAGTTCAGAAGCTGAATTTAGAGGTCTGGCTCTTGGAGTTTGGGAAGTGTTATGGCTAAAGCTTCTCTTAAGGGATTTGGGCTATCCACCTAAGCAACCAATTCGACTATATTGTGACAATAAAGCAATATGTGATATTGCCCATAATCTGGTTTAACACGATCGTACAAAGCATGTTGACGTAGATAGATTTTTCATTAAGGAGAAGTTGGATGACCGAATTGTGGAGTTGCCTCACATTCGATCGGAGGATCAGTTGGCGGATTTCCTCACCAAAGCTGTTTCAAATCGAGTATTCTCAAAGTTTTTGGGCATGTATGACATCTTTGAACCAACTTGAGGGCGAGTGTTAAAATATTGGATTGATAGTCAACTATCTTTATAATTATCTTTGAGAGTCTTTCCTATTCTAGAGACAGTGTAGCTGTTCAGTAGGTGTGGACAACTTCATTATACGTGTAACTTGATTGTAGGAACAATAGCTTGATTATATGATAAATACCTTTGACCATTTTCTATATGTACTGTACAAATTCATTGAGAAAAATACAACAATAAAATATTATTTTCAAACTCTACTTTTTCAACTCCATTAAATAAGAAAGAAGGAGTAAAATATGACTCACTTTTTATCATGAAAGTAGTTATGTATGACATAACTGAATGGTTATGAATTTTAGTGCAGCCTTTTTGTTGATTTATCTATTTACCATTAGACTGTTACACCATATAACACTGCTTTGCATGCTGACATGGCGTAACTGTTATACCTAATATTTTTTCCTTCTCAGAGTGAACACACTCGAGGCACTTGGTCAAAATGGAGGCCAATCGTGTTACCCGAGTTGTAATTTTTTATTATTTATTTAAAAATGAAATTTTTTTTTGATGTATAATTATTTAGTTTGTTTAAAAAATACAAAAAATATATAGACCAATTAAATAAAGGTTACCATATCGTTAATGTGTCCATTGCGCCAAACCGTCACAAAGCCACAAGGCTTTCAATTTTAAAATACTTATCTAACAGTCGGTTGGTACTGTATCCATTTTAATATATTCAAGAGTTCCGTATTGTGCTTGATCCAAAAAAAAAAAAAAAAAA
>CAUOFW020001503.1:638561-680815 GCA_963454935.2 Ilex paraguariensis | reverse complement strand
TTTTTTTTATTATTTTGTGTTTAATTTTCTCACACCTTTGAGTCACACTTCACACGTTTTGAAATACACATTTGCATCTATTTATTCATCTTTCGTTTAGCATATGTAAGAGTATTCTCTCAATTACATTAATGGTCAATATTTTCGTTATTGAATTTTAAGATCGCGAATTCGACTATTGTTGTTTCGTCCCTATAATAATGTTTGACAAAAAAACAATGTCGAAATGAATAAATAATCTTTAACTTCCAATGAATTGTTTTTTCACCCGTCATTGCTAGGTGATAACACTTACGGTGCTAGGTCATACCATTATATTGCCAGGTGATAACACTTACGGTGCTAGGTCATACCACTATACCATGGTTTTATAGTTGTCATTATTCTATGTAAAGACTATTGGATAAGCCAATTCAATCCAACCCAACCTACCTAATCAGTTTTAAGACGAAGGTAAACAGTAATTTAATACCTTGGCAATTGGGGTTCAAACTTTATCGACTCTCTTTCCTATAATAGTTTCAAACAGTTGTAAATAAGAAAATCTAAGGGCAGATGGGTGGGCCCCGGCCCGCATGTTGCCTATTCCCGCAGAAAAGTATCTCAGCAGTGGGAATCTATTTTCTAAAGATAATGGTCATCCACCCACCGAAAAAACACATCCTGATCATCGGAGTACTCCGTAAATGGATAGAGAATCAGTACTATTTAACCAAACTCAGGGGCACAAACTGTAAATAAAAACCAAACTTATAAAAGAAACGGACAAAATCTGGAAATTCAATGTAGGTGATGCTCCGCCCTGTTGGCCTACCGACTTTAATAATACGTCCTTAGCTTTTGACACAAATCTTGTGGAGGGAATGCCAAGAACTACGTTGAGANTCAGGGGCACAAACTGTAAATAAAAACCAAACTTATAAAAGAAACGGACAAAATCTGGAAATTCAATGTAGGTGATGCTCCGCCCTGTTGGCCTACCGACTTTAATAATACGTCCTTAACTTTTGACACAAATCTTGTGGAGGGAATGCCAAGAACTACGTTGAGAGAGAGAGAGAGAGAGACAGGAGAGTGAGGGTCAGGTAACGGTTGAGTGTTTAATCTATTTACCATCTGTCATAGGTCATTTCTCTGCCTTAGTTTAATCTTCAAATCCAGTGTAATCACTCTCTCTCTCGCTCGCTCTGTATATTATTGCAAGGATTGATTGGGCTTTGATTTACTTTTTGTTGTTGATTTGAATTTTTCTCAGGAAAATTAGGCCAAAGTCGAATAAAATGGGGTTGATGTCGGGAATTTTCATGGGGACGGTCGTCGGGATCGCATTGATGGCTGGTTGGAAACATNTTATTCATCTTTCGTTTAGCATATGTAAGAGTATTCTCTCAATTACATTAATGGTCACAATTTTCGTTATTGAATTTTAAGATCGCGAATTCGACTATTGTTGTTTCATCCCTATAATAATGTTTGACAAAAAAACAATGTCGAAATGAATAAATAATCTTTAACTTCCAATGAATTTATTTTCACCCGTCATTGCTAGGTGATAACACTTATGATGCTAGGTCATACCACTATATTGCCAGGTGATAACACTTATNATTGTTTTTTCACCCGTCATTGCTAGGTGATAACACTTACGGTGCTAGGTCATACCATTATATTGCCAGGTGATAACACTTACGGTGCTAGGTCATACCACTATACCATGGTTTTATAGTTGTCATTATTCTATGTAAAGACTATTGGATAAGCCAATTCAATCCAACCCAACCTACCTAATCAGTTTTAAGACGAAGGTAAACAGTAATTTAATACCTTGGCAATTGGGGTTCAAACTTTATCGACTCTCTTTCCTATAATAGTTTCAAACAGTTGTAAATAAGAAAATCTAAGGGCAGATGGGTGGGCCCCGGCCCGCATGTTGCCTATTCCCGCAGAAAAGTATCTCAGCAGTGGGAATCTATTTTCTAAAGATAATGGTCATCCACCCACCGAAAAAACACATCCTGATCATCGGAGTACTCCGTAAATGGATAGAGAATCAGTACTATTTAACCAAACTCAGGGGCACAAACTGTAAATAAAAACCAAACTTATAAAAGAAACGGACAAAATCTGGAAATTCAATGTAGGTGATGCTCCGCCCTGTTGGCCTACCGACTTTAATAATACGTCCTTAGCTTTTGACACAAATCTTGTGGAGGGAATGCCAAGAACTACGTTGAGAGAGAGAGAGAGAGAGAGAGACAGGAGAGTGAGGGTCAGGTAACGGTTGAGTGTTTAATCTATTTACCATCTGTCATAGGTCATTTCTCTGCCTTAGTTTAATCTTCAAATCCAGTGTAATCACTCTCTCTCTCGCTCGCTCTGTATATTATTGCAAGGATTGATTGGGCTTTGATTTACTTTTTGTTGTTGATTTGAATTTTTCTCAGGAAAATTAGGCCAAAGTCGAATAAAATGGGGTTGATGTCGGGAATTTTTATGGGGACGGTCGTCGGGATCGCATTGATGGCTGGTTGGAAACATATGATGACATACCGAAGCAATAAGCGTGTTGCAAAGGTACAGTGTTTTTTTTTTTGCAATTTACCATGTTATTGTTCTTAGTTTTATCGAATTTTCGTTTATTTATGAAAAGTTGGTGTCTGTGTTGGTTAATTTTATATATTTTTGGCTTTTCTGTTCGGATAGAATTATCGTATGTTTTGTTATATTTTAGAAATTGGGATAGCTAGCGGAAAAAAGTTTGATGTGGCTACTGTAAATTTTGATTCAGTTAGTCGTCAAGATGTGTTGTGTTAAACTTATTCTCTCTGCTGCCTTCCCTAGTGATTTTGTTGATTCAAATAATCACTAGTGCAATGAAGTCTTTCATTTTTCTAAATTGAATTAATGGGTTTTTAGAATCTTAGGCTCGAATTATATTTGTTGTTTTTCTTCATTGAGCCTGAAATACGGACATGATGGATGAAACAAAGGTCTAAACTCTGAAGTGTAGTGAACGATTATCAACAAGATAGGTTGGGATGGACAATGGTATAGCGCCGAATGAGTTGACTTTGAGTTGTGTGAAGATTTTCAGATTACTTTGATTTGGTGTTAGCTTTGGGCCACCTTCATCCTGCCCTAAACCTTATACAGTCTAGAACCCATCAAATTTTCCAGGATGAGAAGCATGTTCTCTTTGGCCCTCTATGTTTCGGTAAGGTCTCAGGGATAGAGTTTGTTCCAACAAGGAAATGATTTTAATATCAGGTGCATGTCTTATGGGCAGCACTAGTTGTTGTGAGCTCAAAAATCTGATTTAGGAAACTTCCGGTGTAATTACAGCTCCATGAATTTTAGTAAACCTGTTGTGACATGCCTTATGCTATAAATATCAAAAGAATGTCAGAGAATCAGTTGAGAATTAGCTTGACTGTTTGTAAAACTGCATTATATTCCCTTACTCATTATAAACATGTTTCTTAGATGCCTATTGTTCTATCCGCATACCATCGCTGGTTTGATAATTTTTTTTATGCAATTCCCTTAGTAGCTTCATAGGACAACATTGATCACACAATATGCTTCTTCTCGCCTTCATACTTATTGCGCTTATCACATAAGCAGCCTTATTTTCACTTTCTCCCCGACATAAGTTGCATTCCCGTCCAATTTTACTCCTTGGTTTCAATTCCTCAGTCTTGGAGGCTTTCATTTGACCTCTAATTTACTGTGCATGCATACTTGCATATTATATCCAATTTACAATATCATATATCTTTTTATTTCTTTGTAAAGAAGATTATGTATGGCTAGACAATTTCAACTAAAAATGTTTAACTAGTGAAGAGAATCGAGAATATGTGGGTTGCCTTCGCATTTAAACACTGCCTTGGTAATAGCTGTTCTTCACAAAGGCGTACACAAAACACAGTTCTTACAGAATTCAGTCCTGGTTCATATTTTTTTTTGTCAGTCCATGTTACCTGAGGGCTGCTAGATGTTTTTGGCATATCTCTATATCCATGGGATTTTTGGTCATTGAATATTTTGTACAACTCAATTGTTCTTAGCATACCACAAGTCAGATTGAAATCACACTCATTCCTTGATTCTGGAGTATAATTTTTTTTTTGTTTCAAGTTATCTAGACATCAATCATTTTCCCAATGACTTTCGACCATTATTAGGCCATTCAGAATATTTTATTTCTCCTACAGGCAGTTGATATAAAACTTCTTGGGTCCCTCAGCAGAGATGATTTGAAGAAAATTTGTGGAGACAATTTTCCTGAATGGATATCCTTCCCTGTTTATGAACAGGTTAGCATATTTTATTATTGTTCAGCTGGACTTCTACTTTTGTCTATCATATTACCCTTCAGGAGTTATTTATTGCTTCAGGTTACCATCAATATTTTTGCAATCATGAACATGAAGTACGTCAGATTATAATTGGCATTTGGCAATTCCATGATAAATTTTGACATCTGGTGAAATTGGTTGACCAAATTGTTATAAGCTTGCATTAGTCATCCATTTTATTTGGTAGCACAAGTGCCAAAACATGATGTTTTAAACTTTGAAGATATTATGTAATGTAGCAAATGGTCATTACATGGGATTGTTTTGTGGTGGTATTCATATTGTTGATCATGGTGCTTTTATATTCATCTTTTGTTACCTGGCTTGCTCTTTCAGGTGAAATGGCTGAACAAACAATTGAGCAAACTGTGGCCATTTATTGCAGATGTAAGCTTCTCTGCTAGTTTTGTTTAAAACCCTTCAATATAATAAGCTATAATAAGATACATGCTTTTATCAGCTACTGTACTCTTATGGCCTGTTTATTATGAGTGAAAATAGGATGGATGGAAAATCGTGGACGGAAAGTAGGATGGAATATATAATTTTCCTTTGTTTGGTTAGAAAGGAAAGATGGAGGGAAAAGCAATCCATGCTGCCCACCATTTTTGATCCCTCCATTTTTGGGCAGAAAATGACAGCAATGCCCGACAAGTTGGTCAAGATAGGTCTCATAGCTTTTATGGAATGTTTAATTACCATTTACTTTAAGGAACTCATCTCTTAATAGATTATTCATATTCTATTAAGGGTATTTTTGATATTTCACTAGTAATAATATTCTATTATTTTTTTTTCATACCAAATAAAATAATAAAAATTATATTCCTTCCCCTTTTTTATCCCTCTTACCATGAAAAATTTCTTTCCTTTCTTCAAAGATGAAAAACCTATCCCTCATATTTTTCTATCCCTCCAACATTCTATCCCTCAAATATTCCATCTCTCCTACAAAACAAACCATTATAAACTAGCGGGTGATGAGGTGAAATGTTTTCTGTTTGGTCTTTTGAGATTACAATGTCTAAGCAATTCAAACCTTGATTTTGCTTTTATTTCCTCATCCCCTTGCCTTACACACCCTATCACATTCCCACAAGTTCTTGGTTTGATTGATATATGTATAGCACTCAGCAATTCAGCAGTTTCAGATTTTTTAATACAAGAAAACATTTCTTGATACGTCTTTCATATAATGTAGTCATTTTAGTTCATTTAACACATTAAAATGTCAAAACACCTCTAAAGACATGATAAAAAACTATAGCTCATTGGAACTTTATGGTAAATTAAAGTTGTACTATTGTTTTTGGAAGAAAACATGAATGGAATGTATAAGAGTTGTGAAAGCACATCCCATCAAATTCTCTTTTAAAAATTATGCATGAGTGGCTCTTGGGCATTGCAAGATGGTGGATATGTATTTGATCATTATCACAGGAGTTATCTTGGGTGGTATCCTCGTTTTCCTCTTCTGGTCTTGTTTCTTTTCTTTCTTTCCTTATTGTAATCATTTTTAGCTACTATCGTCGTCTTTTTCTTCTCTCTTTTCTTGGGTGGTATATTTGTCTTCTTCTGGTATCCCAAAGTGGGGAGGTGGCAAGGCTTTCAACTTCCCCAGTTGGGAACGAGTGCATGCGGTACATGCTGCAACGAAAAAAATGTATTGATTATAGTTGAAACCCAAGTTTCTCAAAGAGAATAAAGATGAAGTGGCTGACAAGTAGTAGGGTGTTAAATGCCAAATGGTTATTGAAGAAGATAAAATGAGAATCCTTTTTAAATGTTCTTGAATTGCCCCTGTTGTTCTGTTATATATGTCGATTATGAGAAGACGAGCTTACTCAAAGTGTCCAAACTATTTACCAAGAGTACTCTTATTTACAACAAGTTCTTTTTGCAAGTTGTCTTTTGCTATTTTGTTGATCTGATGCGACTAAGGACATTCACTGTTGTAGTGCCTGTTTTAAGTAACTGCCACAATAGAATTGGTCCTACGTCACCATTGAATTGCTTGATAACTAAGGAAACCACGGTATAAGCAAACACATCCAAGTTGAAGTCAAAGGAGAATGTGTTGATATAGTGGAAGTACTAATTCATTTTCTGGGGAGTTTTTATGTTACTAGTCAGATGATTAACTTTAGAGATTTCCCATATGCGTGCAGTATGCTTATGTTCATATATATATAAAATTATATCTATATCTAATACTAACTTTTGTATTTATTCATACAAAGATGTCATCACTTTTGTGAGTAAAAGCAAATATTAATATTAATGTCTACTTGCCTTGGGACTAAACTGGTTTTAGAGATTGATGCTTCAACGAGCTATATGTTAATGGGTATGCATATTAGTAAGTTTCTGGTTGACAAATTAAGCAATTAGAGCAGTCACTTGTTAATATGCTGTTCTGCCACTGCCTCTACTGTGGTACATAAAATTTCACACAATATAGGTGGTATTTGCACGAGGGGCCATGCCTAAGGGGGGTTATTGAAACATAGCTTTATCTTCACCTTTAACAGCTTATGCTTTAAGAATACTTCGTTATTAACAGGGACAGTTGATCTTTAAGTGTGCTTGATTGTTAGCGAGGTTGTACTGTTTGTTGCATTTGTGCTTTTTTTCTTTACATATTTGAGTATCATGTGCATTTGGAAGACCATAGACATTTGGGAATTTAGTTTGAGGTGGATAAGGTGCCACTTTGTGTGTTTCTGTTATTGGGTAACATTTGGCTTTCCATATGATCCTTCAATTTATCTTGTTTTTTTTGGGGTTCTTTATTTGTATTGTTGTCCGAAGTGCATTTTTGATTCAAATGATTCTTCTATCTTCCATGCTGCTGCCTCCTTGCACTTTACATTTTCGTGGCTAGGTGAAAAACAATATCTCGCGCCTCTTTTTTGTTTTTCTCCTTCTCTTGCATTTAAATGTATGTAGAAGTATCCATAACAATCCTGCATTGTGCTTTAATTTCTTTTCTTATCTTTTTGTTTGGTTTTTTTTGTGTTTTTTTTTTTTTGGTGGGGGGAGGGGGTTGAAAATAATTTATCTGACAGAATTTTGAAGGGAAAAACTACTCGACTTTCTTGCAACAAACTCATCTGGATATATGATCTGCTAAACCTCATTTGGCCTGCTATGGTAACAACTGGACTTCATCCCAAATACATTGCTCAAGAGATGGACCAGTTACTTTTGCATGTTGGTTAAAACAAAGGACGATAGAATTCAAAATTCTCTCATAGCCCAGTTCTTGTCACATCATCTGACATCTGATTAGATCGTCAACATTCTGATTGTGTCATCATGATTCATGACTAAGCCCTGCGATTTTTGTTTAGGCTGCCATCAGGCCATGCTTGTTTTGAAATTTCTAGTCTAATATAGGTTGAATCTGTTCACTCAGGCAGCACAAATGGTGATAAAAGAATCTGTTGAACCTTTATTGGAAGAATATCGACCTCCAGGAATTACTTCATTGAAGTTCAATAAACTGTCTCTTGGAAATGTTGCACCCAAAATCGAAGGTAGTCCATATTCTTCAAGCTCTTTCCCCTTTCTTTCCTTCCTGCATTCATTTTTAAGGGCATTCGTTTACATGACTAATTCATTTCAATCAAATATTCTTGTTTTCTTCTTGTAGATTTTTTTGCTAAAAAAATCTATTCAGCATGGTTAGTTCTAGTTTGGTTGTAGCATGTGATTTAGCAAGTGCTCTGAGATGGTGTTTTATTTGAATCTCTACCCTCTCTTGGATATTGAGTGGGTTGTCCGATAAAAATGCCTTGTGTCTGTTTTGTTTCTATGTTATTTTTTTAAACACTTCAGTGTGATGTTTAGTCAAGCCCTTTCAATGTAGATTCCATTTTGAGGTAATGACAGTAATAATATTGCACAACGAAAAACAAAAACGCCTGGCTTCTTCTGTTCCTTCGTACATAACATCATTCGATGACCAAATTGAATGCTGGTGCTTGTTGTGTACCGTTGTTGTATGGGAAAAGGGTTACTTGTAATGTTTTTGTTCCATCATTGACTGAGCAGGTTTTACCAATAGACCCGCCTTTGAATATTTCACAGATGATTTGTCCATAATATGTTAGGAAATTGTATTGTGCCTTGTGTCCACTTCCCTAGTTTCTGAATGGCAGTCCTTTAGAAAATTTGTACATTGCTTATGTGGACAGTTGCTAATTGTATATTAGATTACATGTCAATTTGGACTAATTTTTTGAAAAATGAATTTGATATATGTTTTTTGGCCGGTTTCTGGTATTCTTTTTCATCCTTGAGCTTGAAAATTGTTTGGGTTGGTTTGATTGATGCCAGCCTAGGCTCGAACCTACTGAACTTTGACCAAGATTTGATAACTGGTAAGGCAAGTCAACCAAAGTAACGTAGGACTAGGAGGCTAGGAAAAAGTTTTTTGGATGGTCTATTCTTGGGTTAAGCTGCATCAAGCTTTTCAAGAGGAAGTTATATGTAGTAGTATACAAGTCCAAGTGTCTGAACAGCATAAGCCAACAGCTATCAGATATGTAAGTGTATATTGTCATTCTGTCAATGTATCCGTATATGCCTTTGCACAATTTGAGCATGCATTGGCACATTTTCACTGAGTCATTGCATGCTTATACTTCAGTCTTTTGCATGTGCAAAATACTTAATTGTTGCAGGAATCCGTGTTCAGAGCCTTAAGAAAGGTCAAATCACAATGGATATTGACTTCCGATGGGGTGGTGATCCAAACATCATTTTAGGTGTTGAAGCTGCACTTGTTGCTTCTATACCCATTCAGGTTGGTGCATCAACTGCTTATCAGTCTACTTTTTGAGTAATTTTCCACTCTGTTTGTTGAATTATTGCTTTAGATTTCAGCATTATTTGACATTGTTTTCTGCTGGAAATCATAGCGTTGAGGACCATTATCTATTGTTCCTTACATAACATTTAGGACCATATTGATTGGAATGTGTTATGGTGTTATTGTATGCAGTTGAAGGATCTTCAAGTTTTCACTGTTGTTCGTGTTATCTTCCAACTTGCTGAGGAGATTCCTTGTATTTCTGCCGTCGTCGTCGCCCTACTCTCTGAGGTGCAATTTAAGCTTCTATATCTACATATATATATATGTGTGTGTAACATAGAGGGGGTCATGATTTCTAACCAGCTATAGGAATTGTTAGATTTCAAGGGCAGCTAAACATTAATTTAGGTTGTGAGTAGTATAGTACTGTTCAATGATAATGATTTTGCATAAATGTAACCTACATGTTAGGTGTAACAATGAAATACTCATGGAAAGCTGAGTGTAATGTGAAGGTGATGAGTTTTGTCTTATTCATCCTGGAGAGGATGATTTATTTACCATTTCACTGTGATTCTGAAGTCAAATCAAGCTCAAGTTTGCATATATGGGAGATCCGTATATAGTTTAAGTACTTGAACGTGGTTAGGTTTCTGTAAAGGAATTGTGGAGTTGAGTAGAACCGTGTGTAAGGACCCTGTTATGTGGTCTATAACAACTAAAAGTGCAGGTATTAAAAGAAAGAAATATAAGAGAGAGGATTATGTAAGACTGGACAAAACCTTAATACGAGCACAGGAAAACAACCATGAATCACCAGCTGTCAGCTTGAGTGATACCTCTTGTGAGCCAAAATGGAGAAGTTTCTGGTTCAAGTACTAGTTGGGACATGGATGCTTCTATATTATCTCTCGTAAGGGAACACCATAGAACTTGATTTGACTGTTATAATAAGTGGAACACACTGTCTTGACAATTGGTAGATTTCCATTTATGCTTTGTATTGTATAGATTGTTTGATCTCTTGGAACTTCTGATTACGTTGTGTATTTCTCCAGAAGCCATAATTGTCTGACATTTTAGTTTGCAAAGTTCCATCGAACAGTGGTTCTAGTTCTCGTATGCATTGTCATTATCCATAAAATTGGTACAATAAGCCATCATGAGATTGAACTAACAAGTTAAGAGTGACTAACAGATCATTCCTTAACTCTATGCAAAATATTTCCCCCCACTGCAAAACAAATAATTTTGCTATCTAACTTTTCCTGTGGTTTTAATGAAATCTTTTGAAGATTTGCCTCCCTGATAGAAGTTACTGTTTCAAAATCTCCATCTTCTTAAATCTTTGACTACATCCAGCTGTTATAGAAAGACTAATACTCGTGTGGTCAATCAGCCAAAACCAAGAATTGATTATACTCTGAAAGCAGTTGGTGGAAGTTTGACAGCCATTCCTGGATTGTCAGATATGATTGATGTAAGTTTTTATTATAACGTCAAAGATGTATCCAGTGCTATGTTTTTAATATTTTTGCTGCTATAGAGGCTGAGTTTGTTATGCATCGCTTTGGGTAGGATACTGTGGATTCAATTGTTACAGATATGCTCCAATGGCCTCACAGGATCGTTGTTCCAATTGGTGGTATACCTGTGGATACAACGTAAGATGATGTTTTTTTCTTTATCTTTCTTTTGCCTGAGACTTCTTGTTTTGTTTGCTCTGTAATTTTTATTGTTTCAACTCATGCTATAATGCAGATGTTAAATTTTTATGCTGACATAGTGACTATCAAATGTGTTTACTCTTTGCAAAAGCATTTGGTTCATATTGAATGCATGGCTTTGACAAAGAGATCACAATTTTTAACTGAAAATGAATCATATATGGATGGGCAATCAGAAAATTGGCAATCTTTTACCAGAGGATGCAAAGATGGTTTGTGGCTCGTGAGGAATGTCATGTTATCAGGTTAACATAAATGCCGCTGTCAAAATGGAGGTCTTCTTTTGTATTCTATGAGGGTGGTTCCTCTTCAATTTCAATTTGAGAAATGTGTGTTCTTAAATATCAAACATTATGCAAATGTGCTTGCTTGCATACATGTAATTAGTACCACCCTGAGGCACTTCTACTTTGCACTTCCCAATGAAAAGGGTGGGGGTGGGACTTATACGTGGCCCTAACTTCTTTCCTATTATCCTGAAGGCACATGGATTTTCTTCCGAATCCCAACTGATCTTCTGCCTGCCATTAAAAACTTATTTAACTACACTCCGGGAGACATGCAAAGTTGGCATTCCATGATGTATTTTATTATGCTTAGATAATTTGTTGTAATGACCAAGTTTCTATGCACTTTGTTGTATGTTGANTATGATTGATGTAAGTTTTTATTATAACGTCAAAGATGTATCCAGTGCTATGTTTTTAATATTTTTGCTGCTATAGAGGCTGAGTTTGTTATGCATCGCTTTGGGTAGGATACTGTGGATTCAATTGTTACAGATATGCTCCAATGGCCTCACAGGATCGTTGTTCCAATTGGTGGTATACCTGTGGATACAACGTAAGATGATGTTTTTTTCTTTATCTTTCTTTTGCCTGAGACTTCTTGTTTTGTTTGCTCTGTAATTTTTATTGTTTCAACTCATGCTATAATGCAGATGTTAAATTTTTATGCTGACATAGTGACTATCAAATGTGTTTACTCTTTGCAAAAGCATTTGGTTCATATTGAATGCATGGCTTTGACAAAGAGATCACAATTTTTAACTGAAAATGAATCATATATGGATGGGCAATCAGAAAATTGGCAATCTTTTACCAGAGGATGCAAAGATGGTTTGTGGCTCGTGAGGAATGTCATGTTATCAGGTTAACATAAATGCCGCTGTCAAAATGGAGGTCTTCTTTTGTATTCTATGAGGGTGGTTCCTCTTCAATTTCAATTTGAGAAATGTGTGTTCTTAAATATCAAACATTATGCAAATGTGCTTGCTTGCATACATGTAATTAGTACCACCCTGAGGCACTTCTACTTTGCACTTCCCAATGAAAAGGGTGGGGGTGGGACTTATACGTGGCCCTAACTTCTTTCCTATTATCCTGAAGGCACATGGATTTTCTTCCGAATCCCAACTGATCTTCTGCCTGCCATTAAAAACTTATTTAACTACACTCCGGGAGACGTGCAAAGTTGGCATTCCATGATGTATTTTATTATGCTTTGATAATTTGTTGTAATGACCAAGTTTCTATGCACTTTGTTGTATGTTGACAATGATATCGTTGATACCAAATGCTTTAGCTTTAACCTCTAATTTCACTTCTGTAATAGCAGGAAAGGGGTTGAAAAGAGACATTTTTACTGACTATCGAGTGGGAAAATGCTTAATCCAACCAATTTTAGGTTTCCTCGTGCACGATTCTGGCACTTATTGTTTTTGGGTTCCATTTTGTCTTTCAACCTTGGCGTCTTTGGTTCAATGCTGGATAGACATTAAGGAAGATGCACATAATGGAAATAGTAGCCATATTGTACTGTTTATCACTTTAACCGGACTGGAACATGTATAAATATTTGAATACCTTTGGATTAGATATGTTTTCAATCTGGAACGTCCTGTCCATACATTCCTAGGTTTTTTTATCCCTGTTTATGGGGTTTGATTCTTGTTTTTTTTCTTCTCTGTTTTATGCAGTGAATTAGAGCTTAAACCCCAGGGGAAGCTCACAGTGACTGTAGTGAAGGCAAATGACTTGAAGAACATGGAAATTATTGGGAAATCTGATCCTTACGTGGTTCTGTATATTCGACCACTGTTCAAGGTTAAATCCAAGGTTGTTGATAACAATTTAAATCCTGTTTGGAATCAAACCTTTGAGTTGATTGCAGAAGACAAGGAGACACAGGCTCTTATATTCGAGGTTTGATTTCTATTTCCTTTCTTCATGTTAGCTTGACCTTCTCTCCTTCAGAGTGCGAGTGTGGTACTTTCTGTTCACAGCGTCACTAAAATTATTGTGTCTTCATATATGACATTTTAGGTTTTCTTTTTCTGGGTTATTTTTGTTAGTAGGGTGAGAAAGACCCAAAAAACTTTAGTTTTGTGTAAATATCTAAACATGATAGTAAGTACTTAATCCTCTACAAGCAATGCAGTACATAGAGCCATGGTATAATGATGGTTTTATTGTATAACAAAAATCTAGAAGTTACTTAATATCCTTAGCATGATTTGTTGCTGCTTCCTCAAGAAAGTAGTTCTTGTATGATCTGTAGCTAAAAGTTGAGGGAGGCTGAAGGAAGGTTGAAGCAATGGCTTGCGTGCGAATGGTTCACTGATTTTGTTTAATAAATCAGGTTCCCTGGAAGTAAAAAATTTCCTGGAGATATATATTTGCTGAGAATATGTGAATTGATTTAGGTATTGTAAAATGATTGGACTAGGAAAGGTCTTAGCACTACTAGACAATTTTTTTAGAAGTATGCATATGGTGTGAAAGTCATTCAGATGTTTGTATAACTTTAGTTGACAAATTACTTGATTCAAATATTTGTAATGACCACAGTATTAATTGTTGTTACTGACGTTATGATCATAGTGAGAAGGTAACTTTTTGCCCAAGCCACCAGAACGTCAAATATTCTGAAAAACTTAATTGTGAAGTTTTATTATTTAATTCAACAACAGTTGACAAAGGTTTTGCTTTATACTGTTGACAAAGGCGTCATGGTTGGCCTCATGGGCAATATTCGTTCTGCCTTATGGTTTTTGGTAGCTCATGGTTTAAAGTCTTGTTCCCATCTCTAGAGTCGNAGGTTTTGCTTTATACTGTTGACAAAGGCGTCATGGTTGGCCTCATGGGCAATATTCATTCTGCCTTATGGTTTTTGGTAGCTCATGGTTTAAAGTCTTGTTCCCATCTCTAGAGTCCTTTTCTCCCTTTGCTGGTATTTCTGAAGTAGTAGTGGTATTTTTAACAAATCTGACATGGGACATTAAGGATAATCTTATCGGGAAATTGAAAAAGTTGTTGATCACCAATGCTTGGAATGCAGGTGGCTCTTTGCTGACTTGTATGAAAGAATGCAATCATGTGGACCATCTTTTTCTAAGTTTAAATGTAGCTTCGTTTATGTTTAACTGTAATGGCCATTTCTTCTACATAGAGTTGAGATATATTCCTTTGAAAAGATGTCGTCAATTGATCTTTAAAGACAACTGAAATTGCTAAATATTGTTGTCTCTACCTCCTCCCTCCTGGAAACAGGTTTTCGACAAAGACATTGGGCAAGACACTCGATTGGGCATAGCAAAATTACGCTTGATAGATCTGGAAGCTGAAACTTCCAAAGATATTGAATTGAGACTGATGCCATCACTTGATATGCTCAAAATAAAAGATAAGAAGGATAGGGGAACTCTTACAATTAAGGTATGCTTTTCCGACTACATTGTTTGATGTTTTCCTTTTATGATTAACATTGTTATATCTCTGTTTCTTTGGGAATTCACAGATTATTTTTGTCCAATATACAATCCTCCGCAAGTTACTTTTATGTTGAATGTTTTCTATATGCTTCAGTAACGTGTATCACTTGATGTTGCTGCTTAGAGAAGTGCAAAGCTTGTTTCTCAACAAAGAAAATTTTCGAGTTTCAGGTTTTTTATCATGAATTTAACAAGGAAGAACAACTGGCTGCTCTTGAGGAAGAGAAGAGGATTCTAGAAGAGAGAAAGAAACTGAAGGCAGAAGGAGTTATTGGGAGCACAATGGATGCCCTTGATGGTGCAGCATCTCTAGTTGGTTCTGGGGTCGGGATGGTTGGTACTGGTATTGGTTCCGGAGTGGGGCTTGTAGGAACTGGCATTGGGGCTGGAGTTGGGATTGTCGGGAGCGGCTTTGGAGCTGTTGGAAGCGGCCTGAGCAAAGCTGGAAAATTCATGGGCAGGAGCATCACAGGGCAGTCCAGCGCTGCAAAGAAGAGCGGCACCACAACTCCGGTGACCTCTGCTCTAGAAAATGGCGGTGGTGCGAAGCCCCTGTAGTGCTTGCATACAGCCATTGATGAATCAGGTGAGTTAGATTTTAGGTTCTACAATCTGTTTTATTACGCTGATTTGGAAACTGATGAAATAATTATTTGTTTTCAACTTGGTTTAAGCTGTGTATCATTCTGAAATATCTAAGATTGCATTCTATGTTTCATTCTCCTTTGGTAACTGTCATTACATCATTTGGCAAGAAGTTAGATTTAGTTACTGCAAATTGAGGTTAGATGTAGAGCCAGGGAGGAGTATGTACCACATACATTTACAGGTCTATCCGAGATGGTTAACCCCATTTTTGAGGGAGTGGAGGTTACCGGTTTGAATCTGCTATCACCGTTATACTGGATGGGTCTCAAAAATTAGAGATTTTATCATTGATTTATATGCAATTTTTACTTGGCACCCTCTAAAATATTAATAATTCCAATTACTGAGATATTTAAGGTTTTACCATTGATTTTGGTGTTTTGTTTGTTAGGCTCCCTCTAAATCAATAGAAAATATGGGTGGAATTCCAAGGGTTTTATGACTTATGCTNTCATTGATTTATATGCAATTTTTACTTGGCACCCTCTAAAATATTAATAATTCCAATTACTGAGATATTTAAGGTTTTACCATTGATTTTGGTGTTTTGTTTGTTAGGCTCCCTCTTAATCAATAGAAAATATGGGTGGAATTCCAAGGGTTTTATGACTTATGCTTTGAAATAATTCATTTTTATGTAACTCAAGCCTATGATGTAGAGAGTTTGTATCTTATATCGAATAATTAGGATCCCTAAAGTCGGTGTGTATACTTGAAGTGTAATTCTATTTATTGTCAATTAGTTTTTGGTTAAATGCTCTAACATGGTACCAGTGGACTGAGTCTTTTATCCATTTGAATAATGGTATGCATGGTTGTACAAGCTCGGGTCACATGTGAGAGAGGGTGTTAAGTGAGCTTTTATTNAGTTTGTATCTTATATCGAATAATTAGGATCCCTAAAGTCGGTGTGTATACTTGAAGCGTAATTCTATTTATTGTCAATTAGTTTTTGGTTAAATGCTCTAACATGGTATCAGTGGACTGAGTCTTTTATCCATTTGAATAATGGTATGCATGGTTGTACGAGCTCGGGTCACATGTGAGAGAGGGTGTTAAGTGAGCTTTTATTCTATATTAAATAATTAAGACCATTAAAATTGATTTAAATACTTAAGGAATCACTCCACTAATGGCCAAATCACATTGTCTCTAAACTTTCCTAGTCTCATGACCGGCCAAAAAGGATGCACCCCGGGAAAAGTGGCATCGAATTTACAGATGGAAGATTCCATGCAGATACGACAAAATAAACGGAAAATTTTGTAGTGGATTCGAATTGTGTCTAATTGAGTTTGTGTAAAAAATTGTTTAACTCATATATGATTCATTTATTAAGTAGGTTATTCGACATGATTCGTTTAATAAATTTTTATTATCATAATAATTATTCATAACTTGTTTGATCTAATTATTTTGACTGTTTTTTTTGAATAATTATTATATTTATAGTAATTTTATTTAAACGGGTGATAAACGAGCTGATATATTTCACTCGAACACGATTTATTTATTAAACAAGTCTAACAGGTCCATCCGTTAAGACTTTACTTAAATCTATTTAACTACGTGTCGTGTTGTAAAAACTTAATTATTTTAAAACATGACGAGAAATTTTTTTGTATGATCACAATTTGTTATGTAACTCGAGCGTAGAGAGTCTGTATCTTATATTGAATAATGAAGACCACTTTGGGTTAGATACTTCAGCATGATATCGGTGGACCAAGTCTCTTACTCATTTGAATACTATGTCCNGGGTTAGATACTTCAGCATGATATCGGTGGACCAAGTCTCTTACTCATTTGAATACTGATATGCCGGTTTAGGTTCCACGTGAGGGACGGTGTTAACGGATATTAAAATATTTATAAAATATTATCAATTACTGTATTATAATTTGGATGGTGATAACTGGGGAAGTTGGATGACAATGACTTGCAGGAAAACAACACCGCTAACCACATTCATTGCGATAGCCCTGTCACCGGTTTTCTAGGTTTAAACTACTAACAAACACACCGTACTCTTTTGGATTGCCATATTAATCATTTTTCAAGGGCAAAGCGAAGGAAGTTAGGGTTATGGTTTGAGAGAAAATAGAAAGAGGGTGTAAAATGGGGATTAATTGTTTTTTATATTTTAATGGGATGGAGTTTGAGATTTTAAGGATGAGAATAGTCATATCCTAATAAATAATTCATTTTAAGTGAAATCGACAAAAAAGTATATTAAAATATAATGACCGATCAAGTTTATGCTGCGGATAGATTTGTAAATGAGAAGGAGAGGAAAATTCAAAACCGTGAGTAATTTCAAAGCATTTATGGCTTGCATTGTTAGGTAGGTAGCCGTAGCTTAAAATTCCAAAAAAGGCAGCAATGATTTCAATGTAGGTCTTTCCAATAAAAAAAAAAAAGAAGGTTTCAATGTAGGTAGTTAGGGAGTTGGCTCTATAGTTCGCCACACAAAAATCTCCGGAGTTATTTATCAGATTATAGTTTTTTAAAAATAAATATATTAAATTATAATATTTTTAAACTTATTTATTAACTATAATATTTTTTAAAAGTAGAGTCAACGACCCTGTTTTTGCTAAAAAAATGGGCCCAATTACCCCATTTTTTTTAAAAAAAATTGGGGCAATAAATCTGATTTAAAATAAAAAAAAATGTAATTACAAAAAAAATGTGTACAAAGCAAATGCAAAAATGTGTTTACTTTTAACACTTTTTATCTATAATCACTACAACTAAATATTGTTGCATAATAAGTTATTTGTATGAAGCATATGCGAGAGAGGGAGAGAGAGAGAGAGAAAGAGAGTATGACAATTCGGTTATCTTGTTTGACAAAAAAATTTCTAGTATTTTCTTGGGTTTCATTTAACTCATGTATATTGGTTAAAGTTGACTTTTTAAATCGGACTAGTACAAAATTTGAATAGAATTTTCAATGCATTTTTTATTTATTAAATATGGGAGATATGAATCCCACATAAATTTTTTATCCTATTCTATCAAAGCTATTTTCCTTTAACCCATGATTCAAATATACATTTGGACTAGTAAACCTCAAACTGCGGTTTTGAATGTGGGATGAAGTTGATAATCCAAATTCCAATCATATATAAGAAGATTCTTGATGTCAATGTGATCCATACATAGTAGGGGATGGTAGATAATGTGGGGGCCTAGGAAAGTGTCTTGGTGCAATGAACGTGGGATTGTATTTCTGTCTGTTCATAAATAAACCAGCTGGCTAGACATACTACACGTGAAATTTCATGGATTGTTTCATATCACCTACAATAGGGGTGGTCTAGTGGGGCCCTGAAATAACTTTTCACTTTAATGTTGAAAGTTTGAATTTTGATTTTCGATCAGTGAATCATTTCTCTATAATACACCAAATGTGTCCTTCTTCAAAACAATGTTGCTTTTTATTAAAAAAATGTCATTTTATTTAACAAAAATAATATCCTTTTATAAATTATAGTTGATTTACTAAAAAAAGTCGTATTAGAGTGGATTTAGATACTATTAGGATTATTGATATTATTAAATTTATAGTTTCATTGTTGCACATTTTAGATCTAAACAACTCCAAATTAAAAAAAAATAAATAAATTTTAGGCAAGCAATAAATTTAAATAATTAACTTTTAATAAAAAAAAATTGAACTCCCACCTTATCACTCCTCGAGTGGGTCCGTTAATTCTTACCAATTTGATGAAAGGTAGATTGGGGATTTGAATGCTTTTAATCTATGAATTACGGATACGAATATAATAATACGATAAAGTTTAAAAAAATAAAATATGGATACGGTTAGGATACGATTATAATAAAATATATTTAATATTTTTATTATTTTCAACCAATTTAACACTTATATATTTTAGTTGTTCTTTAACATATAATAAAAAAAATTAATAATTTTTTTTAATTTTAAGAAAATATATATTGTGTCGTTGTGGTATAGTCGCAAATTGAAGTGACCAACTAAAGGAATCAAAACTAATATTTACTTAATATTTATGAGTATAATAGTTTTACTATATGATTTTTTGATATATAATTATAGATAATTCTTAAAAAAACTCATGTACCTTTAAATTATATGAAATTTTTGTTCACGTTTGAATTCGAGAAAAGAGATGTTAAAACTCTAATTAAAAAATTATATATCCGAAAAGTATTGCATCCAATATAAATACGTCAATCTGAAGGAAATATTCGGTTGCAACGAACTGCAACTTCGTATTGTCTCTCTCTCTCTCCAATCAACCATGGCTGAGCAACCGTCCACAGCAAAGCCATCAATCGATTTCTTGCAGGCCGTTGGACTTTATCCAAACCCAGATGGCTCATTCAATCGAATCGAAAAATTTCCAAAGCTCCCTCCAACGCCGGAAAACACCACCGGTGACGATTCAAAATCAACCCAAATCGCTATCTCCAAAGACATCCCTCTGAACCCAACAACCAACACCTCCATTCGCATTTTCAAACCTTGCAATCTTCCTCCAAACTCGAAGCTCCCAATCATTGTCTACTGCCATGGAGGTGGGTTCATAATCTTAAGTGTCAGTACTAAACCCTTTCACGAATCATGCAACGCCATGGCAGCTCAGTTCCCAGCTCTGATCCTCTCCGTCGAGTACCGTCTCGCTCCTGAACACCGCCTTCCCGCGGCGTACGATGACGCCGTCGAAGCTATCACGTGGGTCCGAGACCAGGCATTGGGAATCAACGGTTGTGATCCGTGGCTGAAAGATTTGGCCGATTTTTCTAGGGTTTTCTTGATGGGTAGTAGCGCAGGAGCTAATATAATCTACTACGCAGCTCTGCGTGTACCCGATATTGATCTTACGCCGGTGAAGATCAAAGGTTTGATTCTGAACCAACCGTTCTTTGGTGGGGTGAAGAGGACTGAATCGGAGACAAGACTTTCCGATGATCAGATTTTACCTCTCCCTCTGAATGATCTGATGTGGTCCTTATCGTTGCCGGAGAATTCTGATCGTGATCATGAGTATTGTAACCCATTAATCGCCGGCGAGTCTCACAGGGAGAAGGTCGGAAAATTATGCCGGTGTTTGGTCAGAGGGTATGGTNTGCGGTTTTGAATGTGGGATGAAGTTGATAATCCAAATTCCAATCATATATAAGAAGATTCTTGATGTCAATGTGATCCATACATAGTAGGGGATGGTAGATAATGTGGGGGCCTAGGAAAGTGTCTTGGTGCAATGAACGTGGGATTGTATTTCTGTCTGTTCATAAATAAACCAGCTGGCTAGACATACTACACGTGAAATTTCATGGATTGTTTCATATCACCTACAATATGGGTGGTCTAGTGGGGCCCTGAAATAACTTTTCACTTTAATGTTGAAAGTTTGAATTTTGATTTTCGATCGGTGAATCATTTCTCTATAATAAATGTTACTTTTTATTAAAAAAATGTCATTTTATTTAACAAAATAATATCGTCTTTAAGAATAACATCTTTGTTGTTAAAAGACTAATAATAGATGATCCGCATCTTTTATAAATTATAGTTGATTTACTAAAAAAAGTCGTATTAGAGTGGATTTAGATACTATTAGGATTATTGATATTATTAAATTTATAGTTTCATTGTTGCACATTTTAGATCTAAACAACTCCAAATTAAAAAAAAAAAAAAATTTAGGCAAGCAATAAATTTAAATAATTAACTTTTAATCAAAAAAAATTGAACTCCCACCTTATCACTCCTCGAGTGGGTCCATTAATTCTTACCAATTTGATGAAAGGTAGATTGGGGATTTGAATGCCTTTAATTTATGAATTACGGATACGAATATAATAATACGATAAAGTTTAAAAAAATAAAATATGGATACGGTTAGGATACGATTATAATAAAATATATTTAATATTTTTATTATTTTCAACCAATTTAACACTTATATATTTTAGTTGTTCTTTAACATATAATAAAAAAAATTAATAATTTTTTTTAATTTTAAGAAAATATATATTGTGTCGTTGTGGTATAGTCGCAAATTGAAGTGACCAATTAAAGGAATCAAAACTAATATTTACTTAATATTTATGAGTATAATAGTTTTACTATATGATTTTTTGATATATAATTATAGATAATTCTTAAAAAAACTCATGTACCTTTAAATTATATGAAATTTTTGTTCACGTTTGAATTCGAGAAAAGAGATGTTAAAACTCTAATTAAAAAATTATATATCCGAAAAGTATTGCATCCAATATAAATACGTCAATCTGAAGGAAATATTCGGTTGCAACGAACTGCAACTTCGTATTGTCTCTCTCTCTCTCCAATCAACCATGGCTGAGCAACCGTCCACAGCAAAGCCATCAATCGATTTCTTGCAGGCCGTTGGACTTTATCCAAACCCAGATGGCTCATTCAATCGAATCGAAAAATTTCCAAAGCTCCCTCCAACGCCGGAAAACACCACCGGTGACGATTCAAAATCAACCCAAATCGCTATCTCCAAAGACATCCCTCTGAACCCAACAACCAACACCTCCATTCGCATTTTCAAACCTTGCAATCTTCCTCCAAACTCGAAGCTCCCAATCATTATCTACTTCCATGGAGGTGGGTTCATAATCTTAAGTGTCAGTACTAAACCCTTTCACGAATCATGCAACGCCATGGCAGCTCAGTTCCCAGCTCTGATCGTCTCCGTCGAGTACCGTCTCGCTCCTGAACACCGCCTTCCCGCGGCGTACGATGACGCCGTCGAAGCTATCACGTGGGTCCGAGACCAGGCATTGGGAATCAACGGTTGTGATCCGTGGCTGAAAGATTTGGCCGATTTTTCTAGGGTTTTCTTGATGGGTAGTAGCGCAGGAGCTAATATAATCTACTACGCAGCTCTGCGTGTACCCGATATTGATCTTACGCCGGTGAAGATCAAAGGTTTGATTCTGAACCAACCGTTCTTTGGTGGGGTGAAGAGGACTGAATCGGAGACAAGACTTTCCGATGATCAGATTTTACCTCTCCCTCTGAATGATCTGATGTGGTCCTTATCGTTGCCGGAGAATTCTGATCGTGATCATGAGTATTGTAACCCATTAATCGCCGGCGAGTCTCACAGGGAGAAGGTCGGAAAATTATGCCGGTGTTTGGTCAGAGGGTATGGTGGGGATCCACTTGTTGATAGACAGAGAGCGTTCGGTAAGTTGTTGGAGTCACGTGGTGTGCACGTGGTGACCCGGTTTGAGGATGGAGGCCACCATGGTGTAGAGGTATTTGATCCCAAAAAGGCCCAAGATTTGTATGATGTTATGAAGCAATTCATTGAATCAACTTAGAGTAATGTTGTTGATGCAATTACTAGCATGGGTAAGAATAATATTATTGTCATACTATGGTCAATATCGACCTCTATGATGAATAATTCAAATAAAGAGCGATTTGTTTTCTCAAAGATATTAAGTTTAATTCAGACCCATAAGAATGACTTAATATTAGAAATTTGATGATAACGATATCATTTTATGTGCATCTCGAATAATCTTTTCTGGTCCAGTTAAAATCGCGGGATTAGGGTATTATGAGGGATAAATTTTTTATGGTCTGATCCTAATGGATTATCAAGATTTGAACTTATGATATCTGTTACTAGTTGCCCTCTTTATTGATGTGCTTTATAGTTTATACAGGGAATCATGGGGGAAGGGAAAAAAAAGGCCATGTATATGACTGCAAGAATATTGTAAGTCATTTTGCTAAAGGGGTAGATCAATACAAACCCCACTCTCAATAGTATATAATGATTGGGTTGTATCGTAACTAATCTCAGCAGTATGTCCTTTTGGACCTCTATTACAACCAACAATGTGGTTTAAGATCCTGTATGTCGGATAGAGGTCTATGTGAGCAATTTTGCTTTTTTCATTCTTCCAAGGGACACTCCCAATGCATATACGTCGAATAACCGTCATCATGTCGGGGAACTGCTCATTAGGTGCATATGGAATTCTCAGGAATGTTAGGTCTACAAATTTTCAATATATTTGAAAGAATATCAGGGGAAACAGTGATGGATTTCTTCCTAATCCATGACTTAAATGTCATATCATTCTCCTTGTCCTCATGAAAATTTGCATAAAATAACTTCATCTAAATAGTATATGTTTTATCTTCCATATTCACATCAAACAGAGGATCCCATTTATGATCACAAATTATTTAAGGGTAATCCACACTACCTACTAGCTCATCGAGGCAAACGCCACGCTCAAGTAATAAAGGGTGTTTAATAATGAATGTATCATACCTCTTCTTATCATGTTTGTCCACGAAGATTTTCACATTGCAGGGGCTTCCTCCACTATCCATCTTCTTCCTTTTCTTTGTCTCTCCACCGGCCATCAACAAAGCTACAAATAACACAACAAAAGATCGTATCAGCTATGCATTTGCATCATCTCCTTTCTTCGTCTCTCTCCTTCCAATAATTGGCGATGCTTTTCTTCTTATGTAAACAATCAAAATTTCTTTTCTTTAACTCTTTCTTTTCTTTGCGAATAATCGATCCAAAACTTTGAGATTGTTGGTGAACTCGAACGGATGAGGGGAGATTTGGGGTGTTAGGCCATTTAGGGTTTAATGGAATTGGGCAATTTGGAATGACTTTGGAAGAAACCGTCATTTAGGGTTTATATTGCGATTTGGGGATTAATTTGAATATTATCCGATCTTAATTTACGATAAAACCCACCACAACAACACTCTTAAGAATTTTCTTTGGGGGCATATCAGTAAAACCACCATATATCGATCGATCATAATTTAAATAGATTGATCACACACCCACATTACATAATTCAGCTACTTGAGCTAACAAAGCTGAAACAATTTGATCAATCACTCAATATTAGTGATCGATCATAAACCCACCTTACATAGTTCTGTTACTCCTCTCACAAATCTTGTAATTTTTACTCCAACCCTTGTAAATTCGCATCCTTAAGTATACAGTTGTTGTTATAAATTTATCAACTTATAATATAAATATACCATTACATTTGTAATTGTCCCCAATAATATTGTGCATTTTCCACTAATGATGTAAATATCCCATTAATTTTGTAATTGTCCCTATTACTGTTGAAAATTTTCAATTGATATTGTAAACATATCATTAACTTCGTAAAAGTGACCACTACTGTTGTAAATTTACCATTGATGTTGAAAAAATACCATTAACTTTGTAAAAGTATCCAATACTATTGTAAATCTACCACTGATGTTATAAATATACCATTAGCTTTGTAATTATGCTCACAACTGTGACAAATTTGACATTCATGTTTTAATTTTGAACATAGAAATTAATAGTTAGGTTAGCAAGCTCGGTAACCCCGACAACTAGGAGTAGCAATAAAATCGGTTGCCTTGTCTTGGTATGGTATCGAAAAGGCCATTTGTTGTATCGTAGTCAACTCCCAATTGAATTAATAGTAAGTGATTAACCATGAAATTGAAAAAAATCCAATTAGATTGGAGTGAGATTCTCTTCTACTCACAAGAAACAAAATTTTGTTTCAAAATATTTATGGTATTTCAGAATATTTTGAAGTGTTTTGATATATTTTTAGATATATTGATCAACTAGTCATAACTCGTGCCTGAAGGCACGATAAAATATAAAATTTAAACGTTCAAAAAATCGATTCTATTATATTAATTATTTTTAAAAATATTAACTATAAATTAATTAAATATTAAATAATTAAATATATGATAGAAATGAGTGATGTGATATTTTTAGGGAAGAAATATATAAATGATTAAACATATGACATAAATAAATGATGCGATATGACGTTTGAGTCTGACAAAGGAATGATGGATGAGATAAGTGATTGATGATAATTTTGAGGGGAAAAATATGACTGGGATAAAATTCAAACACACTCTTGTTTTATTATATAGATATTTAAGTATATTTTAACAAATGTTTCGGAAGTAAATTCTTAAATTTTTTTCTTTATTCTCATTTTGTTTATGAAATGTTATCAATCTATTTCTACAATGCTTCTATTTTCTATGTGACTAAAATAATGCACTGAAATAAAATTTTGACCCTTATTCAAATTTTTAAATTTTTTTTTCTTAGCAAATCATTTCTCACGAATTCTAGTTTTACCATTACAAATAAATGAGTCATTTATAAATGGAGTCTGAATTCTTTGCTATACAGCAGATGTACTATTCTTCAAAATGATATTGTTTTACACCAGAATTATATCGTCCTATTTAATAAAATAATATTGTTTCGAAGAACAGTACTCCTGCCATTAAAAAATTAACAACAGAAAATCCGCATCCTTCATAAATGATAGATGATTTACTAAAAAAAACGTATTAGAGTGGATTTAGATGCTATTAGGCTAATTGATATTATTAAATTTATGGCCTTATTGTTGCATATTTTAGATATCAACAACTCCAAATTAAAAAAAAAAGAATTTAGGTAAGCAATAAATTTAAATAATTGACGTTTAATTAAAAAATGGAACTCCCACCAGCTCATTCCTCAAATGTAATGAAGTATTTACGCCAGTGCAAGTGTACATGCACTAATACTTTCCAATTCGATCAAAGTAGATCATCGACAGGGATTTGAATGGCTGCAACGAACTACAACTTCATATAGTCTCTCTCTCTCTCCAATCAACCATGGCTGAGCAACCGTCCACAGCACAGACATCCATCGATTTATTGTAGGCCGTTGGACTTTATCCAAACCCAGATGGCTCATTCAATCGAATCGAAGCATTTCCAAGGCTCCCTCCAACGCCGGAAAACACCATCGGTGACCATTCAAAATCAACCCAAATCGCTCTCTCCAAAGACATCCCTCTGAACCCAACAACCAACAGCTCCATTCGCATCTTCAAACGTTGTAATCTTCCTCCAAACTCGAAGCTCCCAATCATTATCTACTTCCATGGAGGTGGGTTCATAATCTTCAGTGTCAGTACTACACCCTCACACGAATTATGCAACGCCATGGCATCTTAGTTCCCAGCTCTGATCCTGTCCGTCGAGTACCGTCTTACGCCTGAACACCGCCTTCCGGCGGCATATGATGACGCCGTCGAAGCTATCTTGTGGGTCCAAGGGCAGGCATTAGGAATCAACGGTTGTGATCCGTGGCTGAAAGATTTGGCCGATTTTTCTAGGGTTTTCTTGATGGGTGGTAGCGCAGGAGCTAATATAGTCTACTATGCAGCTCTGCGTGTACCCGATATTGATCTTACCCCGGTGAAAATAAAAGGGTTGACTCTGAACCAACCGTTCTTTGGTGGGGGTGAAGAGGACTGAATCGGAGACAAGACTTTCCGATGATCAAATCTTACCTCTCTCTGAATGATCTGTTGTGGTCCTTGTCAGATAAACTGTGTAAGTAAAGGAAATCTCTATTTTCGTTAATCAGAGATTAGAGAAGAGAATTTATATATATGTCAGAAAGGAAGTTATAATTGTACAATAAGAGTCCAGCTGTGTCCAGCTGTAACATAGTTGTATAACAAACTCCTACTATTATGTAACTACATCCATCCCTAAACCATCTATAACAGACTTCTGTTTATCATCCCCCTCAAGTGAAAGGGGCGAGGAACCACACAAAGTTTTGACCGTAAAAACAAGAACCTTGAACTTGATAAATGCTTAGTCAAGAGATCTGCTATCTGGTCTTCAGTAGAGATGTGTTGCAGAGTTGGTTGTTTTTGAACAACTCTGTCCCCGAACAAAGTGCAAGTCAATCTCGATGTGGTTTGTCCTAGCATGAAACACAGAGTTAATAGCAATATAATTAACACTCGTATTATCACACCAAAGAACAGGAAGATCTTCTGCTGGCATACACAGCTTTTTCAACAAGGCTTGAATCCATATCACTTTAGCAGTTGCAATAGCAAGGGCCCTGTATTCAGATTCAGCAGAACTTCAGGACACGACTTTCTTCTTNAATAGCAATATAATTAACACTCGTATTATCACACCAAAGAACAGGAAGATCTTCTGGTGGCATACACAGCTTTTTCAACAAGGCTTGAATCCATATCACTTTAGCAGTTGCATTAGCAAGGGCCCTGTATTCAGATTCAGCAGAACTTCAGGACACGACTTTCTTCTTTGTAGCAAACCAGGAAACCAAGCTATTTCCCAGATATATGCAAAAGGCACTAGCACTTCTTCGATCATCCGGAGACCTTGCCCAATCAGCATCGGTGTAAGCTTGAATCTGAAAATTATCAGATGCTGTAAGAATAAGACCTTCTTGCATTGTTCCCCTAAGATACCTTAGAATCCTCTTAACAACTAACCAATGAGAAGTAGTTGGTTGGTGCATAAATTGACAGGCCTTGTTAACAGCAAAAGACAGATCTGGTCTAGTCATTGTGAAGTACTGCAGAGCACCAACAACACTTCTATATTTAGTGACATCCTCGAAAGGTTCACCATCATATTGAGAAGCTGTTTTGCCAAGGGCACCAGGAGTTTTAGCTGGTTTACAATCAGTCATATCATTTTTTGCAAGCAAGTCTGCTATATACTTACTTTGAGAGAGATGTAAAGATCAGCAGAATACGAAGCTTCAATGCCAAGGAAATAAGATAAAGTTCCTAATTCCCTCAGGGCAAAGGTGCTGCGTAAACAAGTAATCAAATGAGAAATCTGGTCTTCGTAGCTGCCAGTGATGAGTATGTCATCAACATACACCAATACTATGAGAATCGTTATGATGGTTGCTGGTTTGACTACTGGACTAAATGTTTCAAAGTAGTCTATGCCATAAGTCTGATTGTACCCCTTAGCAACTAAGCGTGCCTTGTATCTCTCAATGGTTCCATCAGCTCTATATTTCAATCGATATACCCACTTACAGCCTACAATACTGGCTTCAGCAGGAGGAGCAACCAAAATCCAAGTCTTATTACGTTGCAAAGCATCATACTCAGCTTGCATAGCAGCAGTCCATTTAAGATCCTTTTGTGCTTGACGAAAAGTACTTGGTTCAGTTAACTTGACAGCAGCTAAGGAGAAAAGTTTCTTCGGCTTTGTTATCCCATTCATGGCCCGAGTCACAACTCGTTGTGGTGTAGCAGTATGAATAGGTGGGTCATCATCAGAAACTGAAGGGCTGTTGGAATTTAACACTGCTGGATCTGAAACTGCTATTACAGGAGCTGAGGAATCACTATTGGGCAATAAATCAGAACTTGACTTGGAAGAAGAATTATGAGCCGGATTATGCGGACCAAGAGTGGACAAAACAATAGACGAAGAAGGAACTGAAAGAATGGCAGGAGTAGAAGAAGAATCAGAATTATTTTCAGATGAAGTGTCATTATGAGAAGCAAAGGGAAAGTTATACTCATCAAAAACAACATGAGGAGTTATACACACACGACCAGAAATATTATCAAGACACAAATACCCTTTGTGAATAGAGCTATAACCAAGAAACAAACACTTTAAGGATCGATATTGAAGTTTATGATTATTATATGGTCTAATGAAAGGATAACATAGACAGCCAAACACACGAAAGAGGTTATAATCTGGTTTCTTATGGAAAAGTACAGAGTAGGGAGAAGCAAACTTGAGTACTCTTGTGGGCATCCTGTTGATGAGAAACACAACAGTCTGAAAAGCATACTGCCAGTATTGCAGAGGCATATGAACATGAGCTAAAAGAGCTAAACCAGTTTCAACCACATGTCTATGTTTGCGTTTGACCCTGCCATTTTGAGGAGAAGTATATGGACAAGAAAAATGATGCAATATACCAAATTGAGTCAAAAAAGGAAGGAAAGATCGATATTCACCCCCATTATCAGAATGTATGCATTTAATTTGTTTGTGAAATTGGTCCTCAACAAAAATTTTGAATTGTTTGAAGATAGGTAAAGCTGAATCTTTGGTTTGTAATGGATAGAACCATGTGAAACGAGAAAAGTCATCGACAAATAAGATGAAATATCTTGAACCAGATGTGGATTTGACAGGGGCAGGACCCCAAATATCAGTATGAATTAAGTCTAAGACATTTGAAGCACGAGAAAATGATGGTTTCAAAGGTAAGCGATGACTTTTAGCTAATTGGCAAGAGGAACAAACAACAGTTTTATTATTTGTACTGGAAATATTACAATCTGAGAGAATTTTGTTGACAACATCAGAATTGGCATGGCCTAGCCGACAATGCCATATCTCAGTTTTATGAACAATAGAAGTAAAAGCAGATACAGAATTATTGAGAGAGTTAGAAGAAAAATTCAGAACTGACTTAGAAACAGGAAATTTATACAAGCCATTCCCAAGCTTGCCTTGAGCTAGAACCCTCTTCGTAAGTTGATCCTTCACAGAAAAAGAGTTAGGATAAAATTCAATGAAGGCTTTGTTATCTGAACAAAATTTTGCTACACTGATCAAATTGGCAGAGATGAAAGGAACATGATAGACTTTCTGAAGCTTAAAAGAATGAGAATTAGAGGTTAAAAATTGAGAACCAACAGAGGAGATATGAAGTGTCTTACCATTGCCAACAGTTACGCGCTCAGGTCCTGTATAAGGAGTAGCATTGTTCAGATTGCCAGCAGTTTGTGTTAAATGATGACTAGCTCCGGAGTCAAAGTACCAAGCTTCATCTCCCACTGTGCCTGGTGCAGCAACCATAGCTGATACAGTTCCTTGTGAATATGAAGTAGAATTGTTTCCCTCAGCCTGACTTCCTTAAAAGGAGATATCAAAACGATGATAACATGTATGGACAGTATGCCCAAACTTTCCACATAACTGACTCTGTGGTTTATTGTTTGAGTTGAAATTGTTGTTTCCTCTTCCTTCTCCATTATACTTTCTGCCTCCTCCACCTCTGTTTTGAGAAGAAGCATAGTTAGCAGTCATCATTGTTGCTTCTGCAACTGAGTTTTGTTGTTCCAATCGCTGCTCAAAAGATAGAAGCATGCTTTGGACAGTCTCAAGAGATACTCTATCATCTCTGGTGTTAATCGTAGTTACAAAGGCATTGTAATCTGCTCCAAGACCTGCGAAGAGGTTCATAATCTGATCTTGCTCAGATACTAGTTCTCCAATGGCAGCAAGACTATCTGCGATTCCTTTAATCTTCATCAGATAATCAATCATTGACATTGAGCCTTTCTTCGTGGTTTGCAATTCAAGACGAAATTGCATAACTCTGGCTCGTGAGGAAGAAGCAAAAATCTTCTCTAGTGCTGTCCAAGCAGAGTGAGAAGTTGAATGTCCAACGATTTGAGCCATTACTTCTGGAGTGAGAGACGAATAGATCCAACTTAGGATCATTCGATCTTGACGCCTCCAAGCAACAAATTCTGGATTAATCGATCCAGTGGTTAGAAGACGAGAAGGACAAACAGAGTTACCTTCGATGTAATCTTCGAATCCATTCTCAAAAACAACATTATGCATCTGAGATTTCCATAAGACATAGTTTGATCGATCCAACTTTACGGAGAGAGAATGATTGATCATCAACGAAGTAGATGAAGAAGCAGCACTCGATCTGAGATTCGAAGAAGAAGATGATGGAGAAGAAGTCATGGTGGAATCACCAGAAAAGTGATTGGATCGCGAGAAAAAAGGAGAGAAAAAAATCTCAGAGCTCTGATACCAAGATAAACTGTGTAAGTAAAGGAAATCTCTATTCTTGTTAATCAGAGATTAGAGAAGAGAGTTTATATATATGTCAGAAAGGAAGTTACAATTGTACAGTAAGAGTCCAGCTGATAACAAACTCCTACTATTATGTAACTACATTCATCCCTAAACTATCTGTAACAGACTTCTGTTTATCATTGTCGTTGTCGGAGAATTCTGATCGTGATCATGAGTATTGTAACCCATCAACCGCCGGCGAGTCCCAGGTCGGTAAATTATGCTGGTGTCTTGTCAGAGGGTATGGTGGGGACTCACTTGTTGACAGACAGAGAGAGTTCGTGAAGTTGTTGGAGTCACATGGTGTGCACGTGGTGCCTCGGTTTGATAATGGGGCCCACCATGGTGTAGAGATCTAATATCCCAAAAAAGCCCAAGATTTGTATTATGATATAAAGCAATTCATTGAATCAACTTAGAGTAATGTTGTTGATGCAATTGCTAGTATGGGTAAGAATAATATTATTGTCATAATAAGATCAATATCCACCTCTATGATAGATAATTCGAGTAAAGATCGACTCTTTTTTAAAAAATAATCGGTTTAGTTTAAACCCATAAAGATAAATCAGATACTAAAATTTTTATGGCAATGATATTATTGTATAATATACTTGGTTCATTTTTTAGTGGATCGGAACCAAATTTGATATTTTTTAGAAGAAAAGTTGTTTTTTAATCAAATTATCGGTCAATTTGAATTGTTTTATGATGTGTCATTTTGTTGTTAGTAGGGAACCCTTTTAGATCTATGTAGTTATTATGAGTATGGTATAATTCATCCTTTGAAAAATATCATTTGCCAAGTGTTGGAGCTTCCACACAATCGTAATGTAGGGTGAATTAGTATGTTTTCTTTATAATGTCACTTCATGCATTAAGTTCTGTATGTTCCTGGGGAAAATCTGTTTCCATTGATGATTCAATTCAATTTCTTAGTAGTAGTTTCCCAGTTTTGAATGATATGCCCTCCTTATTGATTTTTTTTTTTGTTAAAGGATGTTTGGACCGATTTATATGTACATTGACTAATTTCTTCTTTAATTTGGTTAAATATAGACCATTTATGCCAAGATTAGAGCATTCATGAGGGATAAATCCCTCATAGTCTTGCCCCAATAAATTGTCAAAATTCGAATTCAGGATGTTTGAGTTTAGAACTCGTTCGTTTTAATCACGTGTATTTTAAACTTGTTTCAGTTACAAATAACTTGAAGAAAAAAAAGGTCATGTTTATAACTTGGAGAATTTCACAAATCATCTTTCTAAAAGTTATTATTTTTTAAGGTAAAATTACAAATACTTGAATAATTCATAATCGAATATGAAAATGTTATGATCAATCATGCATACCCCCTAATCAGTTGTAGCTTCACTTTTAAAGTGTATAACTTAACATTTTAAAGTAATAATTTTATCTTTTTAAAATTATGACGTCTATAACTAATAATAATATTTTTGGAATCGATCACAAAATATTATAACTTGACCTTACAAAATTATAAATCTCGATATAATATCGAAATCAGTTCCATAATCTTTCCCTCTTATATATATATTAATTAAATTCTCCTGCAAAGTATGGCAGGTGTATTATTTTACAATTATGTCATTGTCAGCTATCAAACATTATGGCTATATTATTATTGTTTAATCTATGTATTGTTGTTTTTATGGGCTTTATTATTGATGGTCTTTGTTGGCAGGTTTGAAGGAATGGAATATGGTAAAATTTCTTACATACCAAGATATACAAGAATTATTAAACATTTGAGGATTGCNAGGTTTGAAGGAATGGAATATGGTCAAATTTCTTACATACCAAGATATACAAGAATTATTAAACATTTGAGGATTGCTTTAATGAATAGAATCTAAATTATTTTCTACCAAGGCCTATTCAGGAGAAAAAAAAAATCAATCATTGCCTACCATGACAGAGACAAAGGAGTTTGAATCTGTCATCCATGTCTCTCCTTTTCTTACCAATCCAAGCAATTGAAGTCCATGCCTTAGATTGACTCTATTTAAAACTAACGAGTTGTTGGCCGGTGGACGTTCAATATTTGAATATGAATTTTTTTAATTATGCTAATTTGTTGGGACTAAGTTTATTCTTCGATGTCCAAAACATGCGAGGAGATATTAGTATTGGTCCCAATGCAGGTGCCGTAAAATTTTTTACAGATAGTTGTGTAATGCCGAAGAACAATATTTTCTGACGGATACGTAAATTGATTTATTTGTATATCTATTTTATGTACCCAAAAAACCCAATTATATGCCTTCATTTTAGTTTGCTTTTCAGTTCATTAAAAAAAAAAAAAAGGTTTTTTTGATACACCTTTCAAATTTTTTTTAATAGGAGGTCATTGTTTTTATATTGACAAGAGTCTTGCTAATATAGTGAGTTGTTCTTAAAATTAAGACTTCTAACAGTTCGTCCCGTGCAATGCATGAAATATATAACCCGTCATTTCTCGGTTAACTTTCATTCTTTATGATTTCTTTCTTTTAATTGTACCATATAAAAAATTAAATAAATAATTATCTAAATTTATTAGCTGATAATCTTTTTTTTTTTGGATAAATTCAAATTAAAGTTGATTAGTTAGTAGAGAATAAATGAGTAGTTAAAAAGAATACATGGTAGATTGTAATTGAAGATTTTTAATTTAATAATTAAAAATATTAAGGAATTAGAAAATTAAATCATTGTAAACAGTTGTAAATCCCATTAACTTTTTGTAATAAGACTTACTAATCCAACTATGATTCATTTGTCAAACTCTTTTTGGGGGTAAGCACTTCATTTTCTAAACAACATAGGTCGATTGGGTCGAAAACCATGTACATCATACTTGATGAATTCTAAGAAGTAAGAGATAATTAAAATAATAGCAAGTATTTTAATACTAAAATAACACCCAATTCAAATCTCCCTTAATTGTGGTTTGAAAAAGATATATCACAAATACGTCATGGTAACTCAACTCAAAAAAACGTTGTCTCAAGAATTTAGGATCAGTCATGTGAATTTTGTATTAATATCATAATTTTCAAAAACTATCGGTTAGTATATTCTCTTATACTATCTTATTCAAAAGTTAATTTCAATCCCTCCCTACTTGTTGGATTATCATCAATAAGTAACTATTCAATGCAATGTGAAAAGGGAACATAATAGTATCAATTTTATTTTACGTCAAACTATTGTGGTTGTATATATATTTTGTTACAGGATGTCCAAATTTGTGCTGAAAACTCTCTCGAACTTAGCGACTGATCACCGTAACTTGAATTAGATTAAAACATGTCTCTTTAGAGACAATGATGGTTAGCCTTAAGAGAGAGTGAGAAGATATTGAACCTAAGATTTCTAAATTATTAAAGATTAGTTCAACCAATGAATCACCTTTAAGGTTATTTTTTGTATGACTTACATAGTTGTGTCGTGAGCAAAATAAAAGTTTGAAGTGGGAAGGAAAAAAATTCCACACATACAGACAATAGAGATGACTGAAACAAAAGTATGTAAAATCATCTAACTTTTGAGAAAGACACTTGCCCANTGTAAAATCATCTGACTTTTGAGAAAGACACTTGCCCATGAAAGCAAAATTATTGATATAAATATTAATTTCCCAACCTTTCAATTGTGGATAAATTTATAACAAAAACTTTTACACGTGTTAAAATTTTATTGAATAAAAAAACAAAATGACTTTACTAAAAATTACTTTTTGAGACGTTAAAGCAGACCCTCCAACATGGTTACATAGAGTCATTGATTTGACTGGATAATTATTAAAATATTTTAGTGAGTAACGTCAAAACATTCTTTACGCACCGACTAAATATTGGAAGTAACGTTTATCTCACGTCAATATTATTATGCGGTGTAACTACTCAATTGTTAAATAAACAAGAGGACAAGGTAAACCCTTATGTGTTGTCTAGTGGTTAAGCATGACTTTTGATATTAAGAAGTCTCAAGTTTAATCATTTTTCAAACTCCATAAGAGCTAGCCATCCTTATCCATTTAGAAACATGTTCTAATCTAACTTAAGCTATGATAGCAAGCTGTTGATCTCGATGGAGTAGTTGACACAAATTTGAACATTGTAGTAAAAAAAAAAAGTGGACAAGATGACTTCATTTTATATATATATATATATCTGTGTGTGTGTATAAGTTACTATTCTATATGGAGGGGTAGTTATTTGCCGAGTGAGATCTACTTTTCTTATTTGATGAGTTATCATCGAATAGTTACACCACGCGACAATGCTAACGATACTGTGAAGTGCGTTTAACATGTGAATTAATCATGAAACGTTTGGATTTCCATATTAATCATTTTTCAAGGGCAAAAGGATGGGAGTTAGGGTTAGGGTTAGAGAGAAAAGGGAAGAGGGTGTAAAATGGGGGTTAATTGTTTTTATATTTTAATGGGATCAACTTTGAGATGTAAGGGATGAAAATAGTTCCCCCTTCATAAATAATTCATTTCAAGTGGAATTGATAAAAAAAAGTATATTGGAATGTGATAATCAATCAAGTCTGCTCACGAGAAGGAGATGGAAATTCAAAACCGTGAATAATTTTAAAGCATTTATGACCTGCATTGTTAGACAGGTAGCTGGAGCTTAAATGTCCAAAAAAGGCACCAATGATTTCAATGTAGGTAGTTATGGAGTTGGCGCTATAGTTCGCCACACAAGTAGGGTAAGGCTAGTGATGGCGCAATAAAAGTGAGAAGTGATAAATTTGAGGAAAAAAAATTTAATATAAATAGTTTTGAAAGAGATGTTAGTAACCATTGAATGTGTCTATTTGAAATCGTCAGATGAACTTATTGAAGTCTGTTCTGTTTTATATTATAGTTCTATTAAAATAAATTTACTAAATTATAGCACTTTTAAATTTATTTATTAAACTACAGTACTTTTGAAAAGCGAGAGAAGGTCAACAACCTTGTTTTTGTTAAAAAGGGAGGTCAATAAACTCACTTTTAAATAAAAAATAAGATCTAATTGTAGAAAATTTTTGAGCAGGTGAAAAACGAATTTACTAAAACACATTTTTATGAAAGTAAACACACTTTTAACACTTTTCATCGGTAATCACAACAACTAAATATTTTCATGCATTTAGACCTCATTTTTTTACAAAAAAAACAGAGTTATTGACTCTATTTTTAAAAAGTGTTGTAATTTGGTAAATAAGATCAAAAATGTTGTATTTGATACATTTGTTTGGAAAAGACAATAAATTGGTAAATAACTCAAATCTTCGTTGTATTATACTAAAAATTTATCTAAATTATTGATTTTGAATTAAATGATCTATAATTAAAGATTACAAAAATAAACACATGTGACGTGTTTTCACTGACAAAAAAAAAGAGATATACAAAACTTAAAAATATATTTCAATACCCTAATACTCCCCACACAAATAAGCGACTAATGATTTCATCGTATGTACTACATGGAGTAGGTTAATATGGATATCAATCTAACCTACCAATTGATTATTTAAGTGGTTCAAAATGAGCAAAAATGATTGATTAAAGAACAAGTAAGATCTTTTTTTTTTTTCGAAAAAATAGTTCACAATCCTCTCAAATGTTCAAATTCTATCAGTTTTTGGTTTGTTGGTTCCAGATGTGTGGATTAATGTTGACAGTGATATGTAGTTAGATTAGGGATCACATACAATTTTGGGAGAGAAAATTAAAGTGATATAAGCACCGAGAGAAATTAACAAATGTAAAATCCCATATAAAATTTAAAGATGAATGACATGAAATTAATAGTACTTCTAAAATGATAATAGAAACCCCAAATTAATGTTTAAAGATTAATTATGAAATTTGAGTTTCACGTAAATTGACTTTCTGGTCAAATGAGCGTGTTCTTGGGCCATCATAAAAACATAAATAAGGCCGATAACGAAACAAACAACAAAACTTTACGACAATTTTTTCGTACACGTTTACTTGCATTACATACACAAGTGCTCTCTGAACCGTGCAATAAGGTCACCCATAACACAACTCTCCCACTTGAGCTATCTTAGCTCTAGGCCATGCTATTCCATAATATTGAAAAAATGACAGCATGTGGTAACAACTAGTATTGAAAGTTGGTCGCCTTTGGAGGCGTTTAAGTTTGAGAAGGGTGGTTAGACAAGTTTTTAATTAATGTTATATTATAATAAAATTTTCATTGAATCTAGAAGGTCGAGAAACATTGAGAGAGATAATATAGGGTATATTAGAGGTTTAAAAGTATTTCAGAGTTAAAACACATTTTATGAGAGAATTTGGATAGAAAGAGATTAGACACTATATTAATATTTTACTTATAACTTTTTCTAACGATGTCCGATTGACTTGAAAATTTTACAGTAGAAACTAGATTTACAAGGTTACAAAAATATTTTTCACAAAATTTTGTTAATCGGCTTCTAACTAGATCAAAATTGAGCCATAAGTTAGCAACAAAAAGTTACCACCATTCGAATGGTGCAGTGCCATTAGAACGGTGCTTTGACAATATGAACGCACATCTCCAGTTTGAACGCACATCCCCCGTTCGAACGCATATGCAGGGTTGGGTGAGTTTTCACTATTCGAACAGTGCCTCTGATGATACGAGCGATCGTTCGAACACATGTATGGGTATTGCTGCCTCCGTTCAAACACAAGATAGTCGTTCGAACGCACCTCCCCGATCAATTTCACGCGTTTTCTTTGATTTTAGGGTTCTATAAAACCCAGGGACATCTTTTGGGGACTATTTAACCTTATTTTCATCCTAGTAAACCCTATAGTTGAGAAAAGGTAGAAGAGGAAGAAAGGGGGAGATTTTCACGTTGAAACGAATCAAACACTTTAAAACTACACACAAACAACAGATTCAAGGTAGAAGATTCTTCTTGAGTTATTTTATCGAGACTTATGGTATTATATATGTATGTTTTCAATCTTATTGATTTATATGAAAAATAGTTGTGAGTTCTTGGTTTCTTTCCGATTGAAACATAGTTTTTAACAAAATATATGTTTGTAATCAAGGAATTCTTATTCTTGGTTTCGAAAATCCTAGTTTTTCCTGAACGCCTATTTTATTGTAAAAGACTTATTGATTCTTGATTTTTAAATTCCTAGCTAGGATTGGTTAAATTAGGTTTTCAATTAACTATTTTTTCTTATTCCAAGAAATCATGATTTTTGGCAAAATCCTAGAATTTGGATATCCAAATTATAAAATTTTTCTTGATATGATCTCTTACATATTTTAACACCACTATTCTTGTACCTTCAGAATTGTGAAACTTGTGCTACATGTATTTTGAAGGAAATCGTGATTAGTTGAATATTTGTTTTGATAAAATTGTGGTTTCTCATCTCTGTATGGTTTGAGTATGACGAACTTGAATTGCCTTTGAGACCTGTCGTAGAATGTTAGAAGTTAGTCTATACTAGTGGAAGTGAGATGATTGTCTAACACTTGTAGTAGATTGTTGTTTGTAAGTGCAATTACTATTATTCACATAGGTTTGTGGTTGAGATACGACATTCCTAAAGTGGTTTGTGATTTGGCCATGCGGAGAATGATTGAGATTGAATGATTCTGGTGTGTGAACGCAGTAAAATCATTGTGTAGATTCCTGAAAAGTAACCAACATACATGAGGTACATAACATACATGAGATGCACAACATATATGAAAATGTGGAATGATTCTATTGGGTTATTATTTGATTGTTTTAGTTCTGACATATTTATTCCTGTTATTGATCTACTGTATTCCATACACTTGAGATCATTATAACCGTCATTGTTTTACTTTCAAACAAAACATCTATGCTATTTTTGAAAAGTGACTTTCCTTCTTTTTACTGTTTTTAAAACCTAGTTTGGGTTTGAAAAGAATTTTTAGAGGCTTTTGCTCACTTTCTACAACCATGCATTTACAAATTATGGAATAGAAGAGAATGTTGATGTAAATGAGTAGGTGAACTATAAGGCGGTGGAGAATTAAAATGTGGAACCAGTCTTAGAGGAATATAGTTATTTTATTTTTGTTTAGAGATTGAGAGATTTCGATGAAACAATGTTTCAACTAATTCTATTTATTCTACTTCTAAATACTATTTGAGTTTTGAATTGTAAGTTTGAAGAAGTTTAATGTTTTCCTGTCTTTAAATGGTTGTTATTTAATGAATGAATGAATGGTTTATCATTTAGAAGGTTATTTTCAGTTGCTCTCATGGTTGAATAGTTTGTAGATAGTAATATCTTTTATGGTGAATTTTAAGGCATTACAATATAATGTCGATAGGGTGAATAAATATTTGATTCCATTGTATGTGTAAGTATTATAGTAATTGTATATATTAATATTTTGTTGACACACGTAATAACTTATATTAGTTATAACTAAAAAGTGACGTTTAAAGCCCAGCTACTAAGTTCGAGCGAGTAGTCAGCACAAATTTAAAAATTTTATATGAAAAAAAAACATGTTTAAATTAGGAGAAACAAAAGTTCTATAGAGGTGGACATTAGAGGTCATCCATAGGAAGAGGCAGACAAATTCAACATGTTCCCAAATCTTCGGTCCAAAGTTTCTTCTCATTTCCTGCCGTCACCTCCACCAACAAATAAGAAGTCAAAAAAATAATAAATGATGAGATTTAACCTGATCACGTATGAAGTCAAAGTTGGCCTGTAGATATATAGACCTTTGGGGGGTGAGAACAGGTTTGTACTGGATTGATGATTTAAAAAAATATATATTTTTTTAATTTAAATTTCATTTATTATTAGACTGATTAAGATTTAATGGTTATATCTTACTATTTTCCGTGTTTGGATAATACATAATCATTTTTGTGAGACCCACATAAAAGGGTGATGGAATATGATACCATTGACTGTTTTTATCTCTAACCTATTCAATCCAAAACCATGATTGATTTATAAATTAGTCTTTGATCAATTTGAAATAAATTTTTCTTACATGTAATTTTTAAAATTAGTATATTTTCATATTCTCTAAACGAATATTTATATATTACGAGGACTATTGAGAATTAATTCAAACTTTTATTAATTAGTTATTTTATTATTAGTTGTTAATTATTCTTAGTTCAAATAAAATATTGCTTTGTTATTGTTAGTTTATTATTTAAATTAATTGTCTTATTGTAGAAGATGTCTTGGTCTTCTTGAGGTATACCGGCGGAGCTTTGTTTTGACAAAACAAACTTGTTACAAAAAAATTAGATCTATGAAAAACAAAAAGAGAAGACAAAGCAAACGAGAAAAAGAGAGAGAAGGATAAGAGAACACGCCAATTGAGTCATTTGTATTAGTTATCGAGTTTGACAAAAAAAATTCCTGCACCCCTTGGGTTTCATTTAACCCATGTACATGACTTAAAGTTTACTTTTTAAATCGGGTTAAAATAAAATTCAAATGAGATTTTCAATGTATTTTTTACTTAACAAATGTGGGATATATGTGTCCCACATATTTTTTTATCCTATTCTACTAGAGTTATCCCACTTTATATATCTTTGGATTAGTAGTGGGTGCAATGAACGTGGGATTGAAATAGCACATAGAACATGAGTGCAAGGTGTTTCAGAATATTTTGAAGTATTTTTGAGATATTTTGGATATGTCGATCAATATTTTGGTATATTTTAACTAATATTTCGAAAACAAACTTTTAATTTTTTTCTTCATTCTCATTTTATTTTTGAAATGTTCCCAATATATTTCTATAATGCTTCTATTTTTATGTAATTAAAATAATACACTGAAACGAAATTTTAATTCTTAGCCATATATTTTTCTTAACAAATCATTTCTCACAAATTTGAGTTTGATCATTATAAATAAATGAGTCATTTATAAATAGAGTTTGGATCCTCTACTATACAACAACGGTGTTGTTTTTCGAAATGATGTTCTTTCACATTAAAGCAATGTTATTCTATTTAATAAAATAATATCATTTTAAAGAAAAATACCCCAATTGTTAAAAAACTAATAGTAAAAAAATTCGAATCCTTTATAAATGATAAATGATTTACTAAAAAAATCATATTGAAGGGATTTAGATGCTATTAGACTTATTGATATTATTAAATTTATGGTCTTATTGTTGCACATTTTAGATCTCAAGAACTCCCAATTAAAAAAAAAAAAATTTAATTTAAATAATTGACTTTTAGTTAAAAAATTAAACTCCCACCGCCTAACTCGAGTGGAATGAAGATCTATGGTGAAGTATTTTTATAAATCCTTCGTGGCTGCAACGAAACCTCATATAGGCTCTCTCTCTCCTCTCCTCTCCAATCAACCATGGCTGAGCAACCGTCCACAGCAGAGACATCCGTCGATTCCGTGCCGCCCGTTGAACTTTATCCAAACCCAGATGGCTCATTCACTCGAATCGAACCATTTCCAAAGCTTCCTGCAACGCCGGAAAACACCACCGGTGACGATTCAAAGTCAACCCAAATCGCTCTCTCCAAAGACATCCCTCTGAACCCAACAACCAACACCTCCATTCGCATCTTCAAACCTTGCAATCTTCCTCCAAACTCGAAGCTCCCCATCATTATCTACTTCCATGGAGGTGGGTTCATAATCTTCAGTGTCAGTACTAAACCCTTTCACGAATCATGCAACGCCATGGCAGCTCAGTTCCCAGCTCTGATCGTCTCCGTCGAGTACCGTCTTGCGCCGGAACACCATCTTCCGGCGGCGTACGATGACGCCGTCGAAGCTATCACGTGGGTCCGAGACCAGGCATTGGGAATCAACGGTTGCGATCCGTGGCTGAAAGATTTGGCCGATTTTTCTAGGGTTTTCTTGATGGGTAGTAGCGCAGGATCTAATATAGTCTACTACGCAGCTCTGCGTGTGCTCGATATTGATCTTACGCCGGTGAAAATCAAAGGGTTGATTATGAACCAACCGTTCTTTGGTGGGGTGAAGAGGACTGAATCGGAGACAAGACTTTCCGATGATAAGATCATACCTCTCTCTCTGAATGATCTGATGTGGTCCTTATCGTTGCCGGAGAATTCTGATCGTGATCATGAGTATTGTAACCCATCAATCGCCGGCGAGTC
>CAUOFW020001503.1:608548-638297 GCA_963454935.2 Ilex paraguariensis | reverse complement strand
GTTTGAAAAGAATTTTTAGAGGCTTTTGCTCACTTTCTACAACCATGCATTTACAAATTATGGAATAGAAGAGAATGTTGATGTAAATGAGTAGGTGAACTATAAGGCGGTGGAGAATTAAAATGTGGAACCAGTCTTAGAGGAATATAGTTATTTTATTTTTGTTTAGAGATTGAGAGATTTCGATGAAACAATGTTTCAACTAATTCTATTTATTCTACTTCTAAATACTATTTGAGTTTTGAATTGTAAGTTTGAAGAAGTTTAATGTTTTCCTGTCTTTAAATGGTTGTTATTTAATGAATGAATGAATGGTTTATCATTTAGAAGGTTATTTTCAGTTGCTCTCATGGTTGAATAGTTTGTAGATAGTAATATCTTTTATGGTGAATTTTAAGGCATTACAATATAATGTCGCTAGGGTGAATAAATATTTGATTCCATTGTATGTGTAAGTATTATAGTAATTGTATATATTAATATTTTGTTGACACACGTAATAACTTATATTAGTTATAACTAAAAAGTGACGTTTAAAGCCTAGCTACTAAGTTCGAGCGAGTAGTCAGCACAAATTTAAAAATTTTATATGAAAAAAAAACATGTTTAAATTAGGAGAAACAAAAGTTCTATAGAGGTGGACATTAGAGGTCATCCATAGGAAGAGGCAGACAAATTCAACATGTTCCCAAATCTTCGGCCCAAAGTTTCTTCTCATTTCCTGCCGTCACCTCCACCAACAAATAAGAAGTCAAAAAAATAATAAATGATGAGATTTAACCTGATCACGTATGAAGTCAAAGTTGCCCTGTAGATATATAGACCTTTGGGGGGTGAGAACAGGTTTGTACTGGATTGATGATTTAAAAAAATATATATTTTTTTAATTTAAATTTCATTTATTATTAGACTGATTAAGATTTAATGGTTATATCTTACTATTTTTCGTGTTTGGATAATACATAATCATTTTTGTGAGACCCACATAAAAGGGTGATGGAATATGATACCATTGACTGTTTTTATCTCTAACCTATTCAATCCAAAACCATGATTGATTTATAAATTAGTCTTTGATCAATTTGAAATAAATTTTTCTTACATGTAATTTTTAAAATTAGTATAATTTCATATTCTCTAAACGAATATTCATATATTACGAGGACTATTGAGAATTAATTCAAACTTTTATTAATTAGTTATTTTATTATTAGTTGTTAATTATTCTTAGTTCAAATAAAATATTGCTTTGTTATTGTTAGTTTATTATTTAAATTAATTGTCTTATTGTAGAAGATGTCTTGGTCTTCTTGAGGTATACCGGCGGAGCTTTGTTTTGACAAAACAAATTTGTTACAAAAAAATTAGATCTATGAAAAACAAAAAGAGAAGACAAAGCAAACGAGAAAAAGAGAGAGAAGGATAAGAGAACACGCCAATTGAGTCATTTGTATTAGTTACCGAGTTTGACAAAAAAAATTCCTGCACCCCTTGGGTTTCATTTAACCCATGTACATAACTTAAAGTTTACTTTTCAAATCGGGTTAGAATAAAATTCAAATGAGATTTTCAATTTATTTTTTACTTAACAAATGTGGGATATATGTGTCCCACATATTTTTTTATCCTATTCTACTAGAGTTATCCCACTTTAATCTGCGATCCAAATATATCTTTGGATTAGTAGTGGGTGCAATGAACGTGGGATTGAAATAGCACATAGAACATGAGTTCAAGGTGTTTCAGAATATTTTAAAGTGTTTTTGAGATATTTTGGATATGTCGATCAATATTTTGGTATATTTTAACTAATATTTCGAAAACAAACTTTTAATTTTTTTCTTCATTCTCATTTTATTTTTGAAATGTTCCCAATATATTTCTATAATGCTTCTATTTTTATGTAATTAAAATAATACACTGAAACGAAATTTTAATTCTTAGCCATATATTTTTCTTAACAAATCATTTCTCACAAATTTGAGTTTGATCATTATAAATAAATGAGTCATTTATAAATAGAGTTTGGATCCTCTACTATACAACAACGGTGTTGTTTTTCGAAATGATGTTCTTTCACATTAAAGCAATGTTATTCTATTTAATAAAATAATATCATTTTAAAGAAAAATACCCCAATTGTTAAAAAACTAATAGTAAAAAAATTCGAATCCTTTATAAATGATAAATGATTTACTAAAAAAATCATATTGAAGGGATTTAGATGCTATTAGACTTATTGATATTATTAAATTTATGGTCTTATTGTTGCACATTTTAGATCTCAAGAACTCCCAATTAAAAAAAAAAAAATTTAATTTAAATAATTGACTTTTAGTTAAAAAATTAAACTCCCACCGCCTAACTCGAGTGGAATGAAGATCTATGGTGAAGTATTTTTATAAATCCTTCGTGGCTGCAACGAAACCTCATATAGGCTCTCTCTCTCCTCTCCTCTCCAATCAACCATGGCTGAGCAACCGTCCACAGCAGAGACATCCGTCGATTCCGTGCCGCCCGTTGAACTTTATCCAAACCCAGATGGCTCATTCACTCGAATCGAACCATTTCCAAAGCTTCCTGCAACGCCGGAAGACACCACCGGTGACGATTCAAAGTCAACCCAAATCGCTCTCTCCAAAGACATCCCTCTGAACCCAACAACCAACACCTCCATTCGCATCTTCAAACCTTGCAATCTTCCTCCAAACTCGAAGCTCCCCATCATTATCTACTTCCATGGAGGTGGGTTCATAATCTTCAGTGTCAGTACTAAACCCTTTCACGAATCATGCAACGCCATGGCAGCTCAGTTCCCAGCTCTGATCGTCTCCGTCGAGTACCGTCTTGCGCCGGAACACCATCTTCCGGCGGCGTACGATGACGCCGTCGAAGCTATCACGTGGGTCCGAGACCAGGCATTGGGAATCAACGGTTGCGATCCGTGGCTGAAAGATTTGGCCGATTTTTCTAGGGTTTTCTTGATGGGTAGTAGCGCAGGATCTAATATAGTCTACTACGCAGCTCTGCGTGTGCTCGATATTGATCTTACGCCGGTGAAAATCAAAGGGTTGATTATGAACCAACCGTTCTTTGGTGGGGTGAAGAGGACTGAATCGGAGACAAGACTTTCCGATGATAAGATCATACCTCTCTCTCTGAATGATCTGATGTGGTCCTTATCGTTGCCGGAGAATTCTGATCGTGATCATGAGTATTGTAACCCATCAATCGCCGGCGAGTCTCAGAGGGAGAAGGTCGGAAAATTATGCCGGAGCTTGGTCAAAGGTTATGGTGGGGACCCACTTCTTGATAGACAGAGAGAGTTCGTGAAGTTGTTGGAGTCATCTGGTGTGCACGTGGTGACCCGGTTTGATGATGGAGGCCACCATGGTGTAGAGGTCTTTAATCCCAAAAAGGCCCAAGATTTGCATGATGAAGTGAAGCAATTCATTGAATCAACTTAAAGAGTAATGTTGTTGATGCAATTACTAGTATGGGTAAGAATAATATTATTGTCATACTAAGATCAATATCGACCTCCATGATGGATAATTCAAGTAAAGAGTGATTTGTTTCCTCAAAATAGTCAAATTTAGTTTAGACCCATAAAGATGAATTGATGACAATGATATTGTTGTACCATGTAGTCGATTCATGTTTTAGTGGGTTGTAACTATATTTGATATTTTTGGAGAAAAGGAATCGGTTTTTAATCGGATGGTCGGTCTTTATCTTAGTCACTGTCAATGCGAATTATTTTATGATGTATCATTTTCTTGTTACTAGGGAAGACTTTTCCATTCTTCCATTAGCCTTCTGGATCTATGTAGTTATTATAAGTATGGTACAAGTCATCCTTTGGAAAATATCATTTGCCAAGTGTGTTGGAGCTTCCACACACTCATAATGTAAGGTGATACCATTGGTTTGTTTTCTTTATGATGTCAATTCAAGTATTAAGTTGTGTTTGTTTCTGGGGAAACTCTGTTTTCATTGATGATTTATTTTCTTAGTAGGTAGTTTCCCATTTTTGTATGCTATGCCCTCCTTATTGATGTACTGTGCTTTATAGTTCCTATATAGTGAACCATGGGGGAAGAAAAAAAGGCAATGTGTATGGCTTGAAGAACACTGTAATTAATTTTGCTAAAATCGCTAAAATCTTTATGATTTTGAATACGNCAGGGAGGGGTTCAAAACAACAATCTGGTCGGACACTATTACAAGAAAAGGAGACGACAAAATTTGAGCCCATATCTTAAAGTTTAACAGCGAGGACGGTGAGCATTAAGGTAATCGGTAACTTTTATTGATATATGTGTTAANTACAAGAAAAGGAGACGACAAAATTTGAACCCATATCTTAAAGTTTAACAGCGAGGACGGTGAGCATTAAGGTAATCGGTAACTTTTATTGATATATGTGTTAATAAAATAATTTTAGGTACACAAATTTTTCTAAGAACTAGGCCTAACCCCAAACTCTAGCCTTTAGGCCCATGATAGAGTCTAGCCCTCGAATTTTTTTGGGTCCTTTAGAAGTCGGTACACTAAATTAGATATAATTGTAAAAAATTATACAGAATAAAATGTTTTGAAAAAAAAATATACAGCTGAGATACAATGACATAAATGCCCTTTTTCTTTCAAAATTTCTTTCATAAAAACTGTAATAAGACATTTATCTTAATCGCAGAAATTTAGGGACATTTAATTTGAAATTTCTAATGCACCTTCATTCAAACATATTTTCTTTTTTGAAAGTTGTTTTGTTTTCAAATTATTATATTTATGCATTAAATATCTCATAATTTTATGGGAGAACTTTAATATTCCGTTTATTTTAAGATTTATCACTTTATTTGAATTTCAAAATTTGTTAATTATTTTTTATATGATTTGAAATATAAAATTATTTACACCGTAACAAAAACGTAACAAATTCATTAAGCAATAGTGTAACGAAAACAGTATAATAATATACTGTAACAATACACTGTAACAAAAACAATGTTTAGTGATTTTGTGTACGTGGTAACAAATTCAAGACAAATATGGACTGTTTTGAATGAAATTATATGAAAATATATGTTTGAAAAAATGTAATAGTACAATATTTTGTATAAATGTCTTATTACACTGTTTTGTAGTTTGAATATTAATATAATTTGAAAACAGAATCACTTTCTAAAAAAAAAATACATGAAATAAGGGAGGATATAAAAATATAGAAATTTCAAATAATGTACTTAAAAACAAATAAATATAAAAATTAAGAATTTTTTTACCTTATATTTTTTTATGTGTAATTTTTTTTACAATTAACTCTAATTTGATATACCCCTTCTAATTTTCCCAATTGTTTTTCAAAAGTCTGCCGGGAAATTGTTGGGCCCTAAAGCTGAATACCTTCCAAACTAAGTTGGTAATTTAGGGCCCGTCCAGGCCCATGCAGTCCACTAATTTTATCAACATAAAATATAGGAATTACAGCCTTTACATGGCTAGCCTCAAACTATATATGCGCTTTCCAATACTAATATGATAATAATTATATTTTAATTTAATTAATTAACATAATTAACGGATTGAACTTGGACCCGCTTTTAATCTAACGATGATTGATGTTTGACGTCTGCAAAGTGAATATAATCTGAATTTTAAATAAATAAAATTTAAAATTTAAAAAATCACTATATAAATTCTTACTCTTTGTAAAGTCGAGTTTAAAATAATTAAGATAAGATTGAATTGAATTGATTTAATTGAATACTTCCCATCAATAATTGTGCTGAGTAAAATAAAAAAAAAAAAAAATCTTGAATCATTTTGTTGAATATTTTTCAGGCTAAAAAATAAGAATTATAATATTATTTTTAATGATTATAAATTAGTGGCATTTTGCCTCAATATTTAATAAAATATTTTGTTTAAGAAACTTATATNTATGGCCTATACAAGTTACTATTTTATCTTCTTAGTGGCATTTTGCCTCAATATTTAATAAAATATTTTGTTTAAGAAACTTATATACCAAATTTTTTATTCGAAATAATATAATAAATTTATTTTAATTTTTTTAAATATTATTTTAATTTAAGGGTGATAAATATGTCACATGGAATGAGGAATTCAATAATTGTACTTTTTCAACCTTTTCCGATGTCAGATGATATGGCCAGTAAAGAAATTTAGCAAGTATTTACACTCTTGACCCCTCTGTGATTTGTCACTATATCATATACACCATCTAAAGTATGAAATATATCATTCTTCCCTCAGACTTGGTTTATTGTTTTATGCACAAAATCTCTAAATTACACGCATGACTACCAAAATCTAACATATTTTTCCTCCTGAATCAAAATCATGCAAAATGATAATTTTTTTTTCCAATATCTCATTCTCGAGTGCNTCCTGAATCAAAATCATGCAAAATGATAATTTTTTTTTCCAATATCTCATTCTCGAGTGCACACGACAACACAAACACCACCCACCCATTAGGACTCAAAATCACCACTGTTCCTCGAGTACCCCTAGGCCTTNGCACACGACAACACAAACACCACCCACCCATTAGGACTCAAAATCACCACTGTTCCTTGAGTACCCCTACGTCTANTCAAAATCATGCAAAATGATAATTTTTTTTTCCAATATCTCATTCTCGAGTGCACACGACAACACAAACACCACCCACCCATTAGGACTCAAAATCACCACTGTTCCTCGAGTACCCCTAGGCCTTTTTTTCTTTGAGCATCACAGTCGTCCTATGACTAAAGAAAAATTATTTGGAATAGCCAAAGGAGATGTTCTTTCTATTATATGAATTTTTGCTCATAATTCTTATATTTAAAGAGATACGAGACATACTAAATACCGGTGGATTGTACAAGTATGAATGACTCTGTTATGTTGCATATTTAAGTGGGTCTTTACGAGACAAAGATAAATCTTAGGGGGGGTTATGTATAATTAACCAAAAAGGCCAAGCAGATGAGAATGAGATGACGCAGGAAAAGGTTACAACTTTGATTCCTGCGATGTGTCATCGTCGGATCAAATTCTCACCTTTCTTCACTTTTCTCTCTCTCTCTCTCTCTCTGAAGTAGTGTGTACGTGAATACATACTTACTACTATCTCTAATTGCTTCAACAAGTCTTGCAATCTGATATTCCTAACCTCTCTTCCACTACAATGGCGAGCGGTGGAGGCGGCGCTCCACCGTCGCCGTCTCCGCCGTTGAACGGCGGAGAATTCCTACTCCAATTGCTCCAAAAACCACCGCAAATACAACCCCAACAACCACAACCACAACCACCAACACCGCCACCGACCCAGACCCTCCCTCATGATCCTGCAGTTGCAGTCGTGGGACCGACTTTTGCCTTCCCTCCGTTCCCGTCCAACGGTCACGATCTACCTTATCGTTCTCCTCCTCCGCCTCATACTTGGACTCCCCACCAATCTCCTCCTCAATTCGCTCCACACAATTTCTTCATGAATGGGTTTCCCCAAAACCCTAACCCTAGCCCGAGTTGGTCATCCCCACTATTACCAGCACCCCCGCCCGAGTTCAATCACCACAATCACCAGTACAACTTATTGGGTGACGATATTCGTAAGCTCGGGTTTTTGGGTACAAATTCCAAACCAATCTCAGCTCATCAACAAGAACACAACATCGTTTTTGGTTCTTTTCATCGTGAAATACGAAAAGATGAAGGCTTTCGAGGCAAAGACGATGTATCGAATGACAATTTGTATGGTAATTTAGCTCATGGAGGGAAAATTGAGGGTTTGGCGTCGAAAGAGAGAACAACGGGTTTAGGGAGTAATAGAAGATTGGATGGTGTGGAGGTTGAATTTCAAAAATCTCCTGATTTTAATCGGAACCCCCCAGGGAGAAATCATAAGCAAGGAAGTAGGGGTGGTGGTGGTGATGGTGGGCGGGGGAAACAAGGCCCTAGTGGGAATTATATATCACCTGAAGTGAGGAAGCCGCCACCAGGGTTTCCTAGCAAGCCGAGGAGTGCAGGGAATCGAGAATCTGGAAATAGGAGTTTTGAACATAATGCGGATAAGGGTAAGAGTAAGATTGGTATGTTGAACCATAGAGGTATCGATACTCTTTCACTTGATGAGAATGAGAGGGAGGGAAGATTTTTGCCCAATCATAGTAAAGTGAACGGTGATGTATCAGCTGAAAGGAGGCAAAGTGTTCAGCTTGATTGCTCTGGCCAGTCTGCAGGAAGTAATCATCATTCCGTTTCAGTTGTGAAAGGGTCTCTTCTCGAATTGCACCATGAGGTCAATGAAGATGAGGAAGAGTCTGGCTATGGGATGCAGGAGAAGATGAGGAGGGGTGGTGGTCGTGGTCAAAGTGAATTGGATGATTTGGACGAAGAGCTAATGGGTTCTTTAGCACTCGAGAATGGATCGGATGAGAAAAATGATAAAAGGCAACATCATAGATCTCGGGATAAGGTAAATGTTTTAGCCATACATGCATTGCAATTTTTACTAGGTTTCCCTGAAGAGGCTTTAATCTGCATATCTTTGTGGTAACATAAAGATTGAGCAGTATATGGTGCCCTATTACACAAAATCCTGGAGGGTAAGCCTAATGGACACTCTTATGAAATCTACCTGGTATATGTATACCTAGGAAACTCTAGCCCTCTATTGGTTTTTCAGTTGTATGAATCATTGAGCTTGCCAAAAAAAAAAATTGGAGAAACCATTGATACTTTTACAAGTGGAATGAGGAGGTTCCATACTCTATATTTTATGGTCAAGCAGTGTACAGCAATACAAGTATAGTGATCTAGCTCTGTTTTAGAAGATGAAAATTTGTTCCCCTCATACGGATATGCATGTATGCGGGAATCAGTTTGTGTAGGTTTTAAAATTTGACTTTGCCAAAGAATTAAGAGCTTCTAAAAATGCTTTGGAAACGCCATTTGCTGAAAACAATGAAAAGAAAAGGAATTCCTTTAGGGAAACTCCCAACCCTTAGGCAACCCCCAAAAAAGATAAGGAAAGGGAAAAAAAAAAAGGGCTCTTACTGTTTGTCTGCCTTTAGAAATTTATAGTTTTATGAGATCTGGGGAGTGGACATTGTGAAATCAATATAATTGGTTGAAATATCCTTGCAAGTTTGTTGCTTAACAAGCCTGTGCCCTTGTACATGGTGTCCATAGATATAGAATGCGTATCAAAATGGTTATCAGCACCAAATACCAATAGAAATGGTATGTGATTATTAGATACTACATTTGCATTTTTGCCAACCTATTGTAACCATCTAGACCCTGTCCAATTAAGTGTTATAGCAGAAATGTATCATTAGTATTGTTAGAAACTAGCAGCCCCTTGTAAACATGAAATATGATGATAAGAAAAGGGGGATGTCTTAGTGTTTTTTTACCCCCTTTGGTGCTCTCTCAACCTGTTTATATTCCGATCACCCGATGGTTTGATTTTTTAAAATATGTCCTAAATGATACAATGTTTTGTCATACATCTACCCATCTGTTCATGTCACAATATATATTTTTGTCCCAGTTGTTTAATCCTTGTTTCGTGTTGTAGTTTGAGTAACGAAAATAGCCTCCCTGCATGCAAGGTTAAGGTCCTAGGGTATGTTTTTGTGTTGTAATCCGATTTACGAAAACAATCTCCTTGGATGCAGGGGCATGGTTGTGTACATATAAACTTTCTCAAAATTCTACAATGATGGGAGTCTTGTGCTCTAGACTGTCCTTTTCAGGGGACTGAACAACTATTATTATGTTTTAGATGGCATTGGAGGTACACATTATAGGTCTTGAGTGAGATCAATGGAGGACACTGGGGTTCTTACTACAACCAGTTATTAAATGTTTATTAACTGCCGAGATCTCAACATTTTTGCTTTAATTATCATGGATAATGACTGCCATATATTTGAATATGATTTATTTATAGAGAAAATTGTTTAAAATGCACAATGGACCTCATCAATTTCCCTACGACATTCAGGATGAGATTTCAATGTGTGTGCTCTTCTCTTATAATATAGTTTTTATTAATGAAACTTATTTTTACATAACTGATAACCTTATTTACAAAGGTATTTGGGGAATAATCTTCCCGTGAGTGGAAATTCACTTGTTTCACTTGGTCTTGCTTTTATTATGAACAAAATGAATTAAGAGAAATTAATATATTTGTTTTTTAAATTCAACAATATATGGATGGTTTGAGGTGCATGGGAAAAAGCTTTAATATCGGGAGTTCTCTGCTGCAGTCAGTATCCAGGTACTACAAAATATAACGGATCTTTGTCGCTTCCTAGGCTACCACTCCAGTCCAGCAATGGGCAATGTGTTTTCTTCAATACGGAAACTCATTTAAAGGAATAATTAGAGTTAAAAAAAAAAAAGAGTAACATCTGGTTCATAAATTTTGGATGGAGTACATGCAGGTATAAACAGTTTGAGGTGCTTAGCCCCAAGTTGCTGTTCCTCCAAATAGAGATTCCTCTCCAGAGCGTTTGTGTGGTGATTTAGAAATCCATTACGGGAGCTACTTGAAAATATTTTTGAATAAAATTTGATTAGGATAATGATATTTCTCTTTGAAAGTGTGTGTGTGCATGCAGCTTTGCCGAAATGCAGGTGTATATTGCACTGGTGGGAATATTTCTTTCTTGGAAACTCACGTGTGATTTGTGATCAGGATTATAGATCTGATAAAAGAGGACAATGGCTACTTAGCCAAAGGATGAGGAACTTCAAAAGACAGACTGAATACCGTGCTGACATACATAGGCTAAATGGTCCTTTCCTTGCAATTTATGAGTCGTTAATTCCAGCAGAGGAAGAAAAGACAAAGCAAAAGCAATTGTTGACATCATTGGAGAAACTTGTCAACAAAGAATGGCCTGGAGCTCGATTATATCTTTATGGATCATGCGCCAACTCATTTGGGTTCTCAAAAAGTGACATTGATGTTTGCCTGACAATCGAGGATGCAGATGTTAACAAGTCTGACATCTTGTTGAAGTTGGCTGATGCATTGCAGTCAGATAATCTTCAGAACGTGCAGGCATGCACTCTTTCTTTCTGTCTTTTCTGCTATATTTGTCTTTAGAATTATCAACCCCCCCCCACCTTCTTTTTTTTTGACGCATGGATTCTATTAGAATAGAAACACAAGGGTAGTCATGTGCACATATGAGAGACTTCTTGGGAAGATTTATGGGATAAAATCATTTTCATGGCTTCTCTTTGGGTTACCGCGACAAAGGATTTTGAAGGAGTACCTTTATTTTTGATTAAGGATCATTGGCCTGAAGTGTTTTCCAATAGTTGAGGCTTGGGTTTTTGTTATTGTGTCTCTTTGTCTAGGCTTATAGTTTTGCTTTTAATCTCTATTTTATTTTATGTATCTTTTTTGTATGTAACTTTTATCAAGAGGACTCCTTGTCATCTCATGTACTTTTTTATGACTTTTTTGTGTATTAATAGATTTTCATGTTTCCTATAAAAATAAATAAATAAATAAATAAATAAACAAGCCTATACATAAGCAGACTTGTCTCGTGTTGACTAAGTTTCCAGCACCTGATTTGTTGTAGGGAAAATAGTGTTGTTTTTTGCTTCCAAAGTGATTTTGTTGATTTTACTTCTACCTATTCCTTAGAACAAAGGAGTACGTTCTCGTGTTATTTGTGCAAGTGCTTGCCTTATCATCTTCGGATAAATGTTTACAAACTTTAGAATTAATTTGTCTTACCAGAGGAGAGCGTGTTTTTCCAATTGCGTATCGAAGATCCTAATGGATTTTGGTGGCAATAATTAGAGAATCTTAATTCTTAAGTGTCCAAAAGCCGTGCATCTTGAGTAATTGATGTGTTGCAATCAAATTAGTGTATATTCTCCTTAAAGAAGTATTATATTATTTATTTCTAGTCATACTCTTATTGTTTTCTTACAAAGAGGAATTAACAAAAAGAAAAAAGTTGGACTTATTTTCTGAATAACGAAATTGGTGTCTGGGGACAGAATCGTTCCAGTCCCATGTTTTGGATAATTTGGTTATCTATTTGTTAATTTAAGGCGAACATGACATTCTGTAATCAATAATAAGATGTACAACCATGTGTGTTTGAAACTTACTGCGGGTATATAATACGAATTACATTCGATCATGTGCTTATTTGTTTGTGAAGAATATAATGCCTACTCCTCCCTTCTCTTACTTCTTTAATGTTCATCCTGTTTCCTCTGTTTTTTGTAGCGGACAATTAATTTTTTGGTTGAGTGTAGATGCCCATAATCATTTTTCTTTCAAATTAACTCTTCTATCATCCCTAAGAGAACCTAACTTGCTGTCTTGGATCTAGTAGACATGGCAATATGTATTCATTTCTAAATGGTAATTACAAGTGCGTTGGCTGGAAAACAATAGAACTATTTAAGCACTGATCCTATGATTCCATATTCGATAGATAACGACCTTCCTTGACTCTATACATAGTAGACTGTCGAAGGGCACAGTGCCCTGAGAGTACTATCACTCATTTTGGAGTTGTTGCCTGTTGGCAATGAGCAGAAGCCTGGTATGAGTTCTTTGCACAGGTTCCTATATATGAATGCTTCCTGCAGATTTATCTAATTGGGATCTGGATGTGATTTGGTAATCATTATGGAAAAGACGAGTTCATGATATGAGGACATGTGTTTTCTTATCGAGAAAGGACAATCTGGATTTATGTTTTGTTTAAGGATTATTGTACACTGACATTTGCTGGTCTACAAGAGCAACTTTAACTTTTGATATCAAGAAAATCAGTCCTTAAGGGGAGAAGGGGTTCAACATGGGGAATAGATGTTTCAACATGGGGAATAGATGTGTTTTAGTTGTTGTTATCCTCAAAGACTGTATACTTTGGCCATTTGAGTGGATTGGTACTGATGGCCAAATATTATCTCTTTTCCTCCTTGTTTTCAGTAATGTGTTTGGAGCTTTTGGCTATGGTCTCATTTTGGTGCTATGTGCTTTTACTTGTCTCTAACAAGGTGGTGATGAATTATCTATTGAGTCAGAGCCTATCGTCTGCCGGAAGTAGAATGAGAGGAGTCCTACTAAGATGTGAGTGTGAGCATGTCTGCGAGAGACAGAATATTGTTGTTGACAGGGCAATAATTTTGAGGGAAACAGATCAATACAGAGTCTCTAGGAGGGCAAACCATGTACACAGAAAAACAGAAGCAAAATCAAAGACTAGGTACAATGAGAGCCAAAACCTGAAAAAAGCCATATTAAATCACCACAAATGCCTTAGATTGCTTCACGGGTGAGATCTGAAGGCAATTGAGAGAGCTTTGGAGTGAGTTCATTAGATTATATTGCATCACGCGTGACTCTACTTTGAACTTTAGAGTTCCATATCTGTTAGACTTACACAGTTATTGAGTACATGCTAAGTGGCTGGCAGTTAGATAGGTGCTTTTAATTCAAGCTGCAATCCTTCAACTATGCACTCATAACCTTTTAGGGTACTGTTTTGTCTCTTTTTCACCCTTTCTCTTTTTTTTTTTCCCCGATCAAATGTCTTTTTTGAAGTGAAGTTTGCTTCTGTCCCACAGCTGAGTATCATGGTAGTTCACTAGGTTATGATTGTTGAAATCTGGCATCTGCAATAGTTGAACTTGATTTTCGGCTGTTGGTTAACTTTGGAAAATAGCAAGAAAGAGGAGTTGCCTAAAGGAGGGAAAGACAGATTAAATATCAGTGGTTTTGAATGTTATAGTTCAGTAGTTTATCATTAAGTTCAACATAGATGACAAAGTGATTCTCTTAACTTTGTGGAATATTAGGTTCAACAAAGGAACATAGAGATATACGGGCTCCAATTTTGGGTCAGGCAGACACTAATTCTGTTGTACTGGGGTGTAGTGAATTGAGCCTGCTCTCTGTCTGCTTGGGGATTTTCACAATTGACCATTGGACAGAAAATTTGCAAGTTGCCTGAGTTTTAAGGTTTAACTAGTTTTTCATCTATGATTCTGCTCATTGTGTTGTAAATGTTATGCTAGGACTTATCTTCTTAGTTTTCAACAGAGACCATTCTCTCAGCATCTGTTTCCATGATCTTGTTACATCTTCATATTGTAAACAAACTATTAGAAATCTCAATGCAAATTTCACTGTAGTTTCATAAGTTTACTTTTCTCTACAGGCTCTGACACATGCTAGGGTTCCCATAGTGAAGCTGATGGATCCAGTCACTGGAATTTCCTGTGACATATGTGTAAACAACGTTTTGGCTGTTGTAAACACAAAGCTGCTTCGAGATTATGCACAGATAGATGTGAGACTGCGGCAGTTGGCTTTTATTGTGAAACACTGGGCTAAGTCGAGGGGAGTTAATGAAACTTACCAAGGGACACTATCTAGCTATGCGTGAGTTAGCTCAAGAAATCCATTGATTTATATGGTCCCTACTTTTTTTTTTGGTTTTTGTGGACTAATTATTTTGATTGTTTTTTCAGGTATGTCTTGATGTGCATTCATTTCCTTCAGTTGCGTAGACCTGCCATCCTGCCATGCTTGCAGGTGTGTTATGGCATTTTTTTATGCACATTAAATATGCATATATCAGGAAGTAATTACCAAATTAACGCCCTTTTTAAACCATGGTTTCTAATTTATTACTGAATTTATCGNGTAATTACCAAATTAACGCCCTTTTTAAACCATGGTTTCTAATTTATTACTGAATTTATCGTTGTTCATGTGAAACTGTGGTTTAAACTCACACTTTTAAATGAAAATCTTGAAACATGTTTTGCATATGCGCATTTATATGAAAGCGTGGGCTACCCACATTTTTCAGTAGACGTAGTGATGAACTGAGAATATGTTAGAAACCAGAGAAAGTGGTAATAAAGGTGAAAATGGACGATAAGTTGGTCAAAAATTAGATTTATTAGCGAGTCTTTTAACTGCATTGGATGTGGGTTACTGCTTCATGTGATAATGTCTGCTTGTATGCAATGAAAAATGCATTCATTTCCTTTTTTTGCAAGGATATAAATTCTTTCTTTTTCAACTGTGTATATGGATGTCTTAGGATGATGGCATTGTTCCACTTGTATTCCTGGGTAGTCTAGGATATAAATTTCCCTTTGGATGGACTATCTAATAAAGTGGAACTGAAACCATATAAGAAAATTCAAACTCTCGTGTAGTTGTTGAAATCTTATAAGGCCCATTATNATTCTAGGATATAAATTTCCCTTTGGATGAACTATCTAATAAAGTGGAACTGAAACCATATAAGAAAATTCAAACTCACGTGTAGTTGTTGAAATCTTATAAGGCCCATTATTTGAATTGGAATTCAACCTGAGAAGTATGAATTTTTTGGAGTGACAAAGGATTGATTTTTTGTTTCACAAGTTTTCTTGAGAATTTTTTGAAGACATCCTATGTGATTCAGGAATTACCATTTCCAATCTATATTGCCTTGTTAATGAATAATTTTTCTAAACAAAATGAATTTTTTATTTGAATGCCATAAAATAACCAAAGAATTTTTTTTTGAGGGAGGGATAGGGGGACTTGAATTCTTGATCTCAAGAAGGTTAAGCCTTCAAAAGGTAAGGAGTACCATTAGATCAAGTCCAAAGAATGAATTCACACACTAAGACTAACTTTATAATTCACACACTAAGACTTACTTTATATAAAGCTAACCAAACTACCAGGCAGCATCTTTGGAAGTTCAAGTACATCCATACAACAAATTGTAATTTTTGATAGTTTTCATTCTATAGATTTTGAACTCATGACAATTCTTAGCAAATGAACATACTCTACAATTTTCGGCATGTAAAGTACATGCTCTCAACTACTATCTAGAAAAAGCAAGCTGTTTCGGATGTTGTGTAATGGGACATCTAAGCATGCCTTGTATGTTCTTCCCTGACTTCAATTGTAATGTATGGTCAAAGGTTCAAAGTATTGACTGATACCCGATACGAGGTTGCCGAGATGTTTCCGAACCGGCGCCTGTTGAGTCAATATCATTACATTTACGTATAAACCTTGAATCTCGCACGGCTTGACCGAGTTGTCCAAGTCAATTCCGACTCGCCGAGTTATCGTCACCAAATTGGCTAATACCGTTCTGCGATGTCGCGATATGGTTGGAATCTCTCGTCATGTTCAACTTCTTCTTTTAGGTTGTATCGCCCAATGTAGCGCCGCGACTGATGTGTGTCAGATCTCTCCGATTCGATGACCGATATCGCGACCTTGTCATATGCTTATGATGAAATGCCTCACTAAATGATGTTGCAGTTGCTAAATGATCTGTTTGCTTCAGCTATTTTTATTTGTTTTGTATATGCAAATTGAAGACAACAATTCAAAAATTTGAGATTGACGAAAGGCAAATTTTTTTGGCTGTTGGAAGAAGGTAGTTTATTAGTGATATTCTAGCACCTTTCTTAGCCAGACACAAAGGTGTACAATGCCATCAAAATCTTCAGTTCTTTAAATTCATCCACTGAAGGTTCTGTTACATGCACTATTGGTTTGCAAAGTCCAACCAAGAAAGGAGAACTAATGGCTCTAGAATTGACCAGTTCCTTAGCAGGCTGCAAGGCTGTAGTTTGGATTATAGTAGAATAGGCAGAGCCATCTTAGGAAATGACTTAATTTAAAAGAGAGACACTGCCGCAGCGAGGCTGTTGTCCAAAATTTTGTTTCACTGTATGCAGTGGTGGACCCTTGCAAGTTGCATCATCATCTATTGTGGAGTCACCAGATTGCAGTTTATGCTCAAATAAAAATTTTCAATGATTTATTTTAAAAAATTGTAAGCTTTTCCTGGGATTTTTTTTAGTTATGCTAGTAGACCATGGAATGGAGGGAACATGTATGATATACCTATTCTGGAATTCTTTTTGCCGTGCTATATTAACTTCTTTTGGGTTGTATGTTTTGATGACATCGTTTGATATATTATTTGTAAAATGACATCGACATTTGGAACCTGATGTTATTGTTGCATCCTAGGTTTTGCGCATGATACTCTATTTTATTCTTTAGGGGATGAAGACAATATTTGAATGTTAAAGAAATTATATAGGTTTTTGGTGTAATTTTTAGGCTAAGGTTAATTTGGGAAAAAAATTGATATTGGTAATTGGCTTTGAGTTTGAGGTGTACTATGGGTGGGTGGTGTCTCAAGTATTTAGGTCTTCCATTAAGTGGCAACCCATTTGTAAACGGCATTTTTGGGATCTTGCTGTTCATAAAGTTGGAGAAAGATAAAATGGATAAAAGGGAACCTTTATTTCGAAAGGGGGAAGACTTATTTTAATCTAGTCTGCTTTAGTTAGTATTCCCATTTATTTCATGTCTCTCTTTAAATTACCTAGCTTGATGACTAGTAAGATTGCAGGGATGATGTGGATTAGTTAGGGATGGAAAAATCATTTGATTAGATGGGAGGTGGTCTTTTGGCCTAAAGCAAAAGATGGCCTTTTGGTGGGCAACTTGATAGCTAGGAATGAAGCTTTGGAGAATTCCTTTGCAGCGAAATTCACTTTGCCATCTAGTGATAAAAACAAATGTTTTACAGACTAATGGGTGGAATGCTAATGGTGTTGAAAGGCGAAGTTTTCAAAGCCCACGAAAATTCATTTCTCAAGGACTATCTTCCTTTTATAAGTATGTGAACTTTGTCACGGGATACCGGTTGAAAATTCATTTTTGGGAGGATAAATGGATTGGGGTGTCGTCGCTATCATATTTGTTTCCGCGTTTATTGATTTTCTTTATATCACGATGCCCTTATTGCATGCATGTTTCACCCCAATCATGATTCATTTTCTTGGTATTTTGGGTTTCGTAAGAGTTTCAATGACTGGGAAACTTCGGAATTGCTATCACCTCTTTCTATGTTTGACATAATTAATTTGAATCAGGATTCTGTTAATAAAAGATGGTGGACCTTAGATTCTTCGGTCTCTTCCTCTTGTAGATCTTTTTCTCCATCCTTCTCTGATAAGCCTTCACTCCTAGTCTTTTAACTATCGTTGAAGCTATGGAAGGCTAAAGTGCCTTTAAATGTGCAAGTCAGTGTGTTAGCTTGTCTTTCATGGACATATTAACATCAACGATATACTTTAAAGGAGAAGATCTCATGCTTGTCTTTTCCTCACTGATATATTATTGCGCCAAGGAGACAGTGAGAGTGTGAATCTTTTGTTCTTAAATTGTCCAATTGTATCAACAAGATATGACATCTATATTAGTGTCGACTTTTAATGATTTTGGAGGAGATCGAAAGGGTACTAATCTTTGGGATTGTGCATTGTTAGCTTTTGTATGGGATATTTGGTTGGAGATGAATTCAAGAATCTTCGATGATAAATCTGAAGTGGTGGAAGGGATATGGGAGACCTTATTTGTTTTCTATCATCGTTTTAGGCAGCGGTAATCAACGATTTTGAGGATCTTCCCAATTTTGGCTTTATAGCTAGTTGGAGGTTGTCGTGTTGTTACATTGTGAGCTATTCATAATGCCTACTTTCTAATGCTTGTTTACGTTTGGATATGGGTTGGATCATGGATGATTTGTCCACCCGTTTCTTTTGGATTGTGGACCAGTATCATTAGTATTAAATATTTCGTTTTTATCAGGAAAAAAAAAATGAACATATGGACACAACCATTGAAGGGACCAAACAATCATTTCAATTTTAGTTCAAAGTGCTTTACCTTTTTGGCGTTGGGAACTTAGTTGCATTAGCCCTGGATGAAGCCTAATGAGCTCTTCTTTTGAATGGAATGTGAGTCAACTCTTAGATGTGTCCTGCTAGCAACCATGGCTGAGTTCATCTTTCTTCGTTCGGTTGGTTGATTAGTGCAATTTAGTAGATTGATAACATCAAACACCCTGAATAATATCCTAGTTGATAAGAAAAAGAAATTTTAATGTGTGTCCTTAAGTGAGGTCATTTGTTCATTTGCTTGTAGTAGTATCTAAGACAAATTAGTTTTGTTGAAGGATATTTTTTTCCTTTCATGGAATGATACAAGATTTGGTGGCTTAGAGACATAACTGCTGCACCAGTTAATTTTTTATGATCTCACTTGAAATTTCTTGTAGCACTTGTGCCTGTCTATGTTCACTTATAATTGTTTAACGGATGATGTAGGCCTTTATTGGGTTTCTTTCTTTTTTTATTCTTTGTCAGGAAATGGAGAGAACTTATTCTGTAAATGTGGACAATGTTGAATGCAATTATTTTGATCAAGTGGATAAGCTTTGTGGCTTCGGTTCGCACAATATGGAGAGTATTGCTCAGTTGGTATGGGCATTCTTCAATTATTGGGCGTATTGTCACAATTATGCCAATGATGTTATCTCTGTTCGTACAGGAAGCATATTGAGGTGAGACAGACTAGCTTTTGATTGTGCTAATTTTATTGATTGATCAGGGAGAATCTTACATCATCTTGTGCTTTATATCATGGTTTTCCGACTTCCATGTTTTTTCGGCTTATATTATGTTATTTACTTGTTGATCTGAACTGCCCCACAAAATTCGAGGCATTCAACGTATGCCTAAAGGTTTGTCCACTTAGTTCACACAATAAATGGATAGATAATGGTTAAATATTTTGTTGAAGATGTGGTAGAAAAGGCTATTTCACTTGTGGTATGCCACCTGCTAATGAAAGTCCTCATATTCATGAGAAAATAAGTTTCAACGAGGACACAATGCACGTGAACATCATAATTTATCGTAATTTACAAGATCGTGGTGTCGGCTAGAATATTTTACCAAACCATGATGAATTACCTTTTAAACTTTTGCAACACGAACTTTGCTATCATAACCACATTGAAAATGCAGTGCTTGGTTTGAGCATGCTCTTTGAACTGACTAATTGGCACCTTGTGTTTTCGGTTACAGCAAGCGAGCTAAAGACTGGACCAGGAGGATCGGTAAGGATCGCCATTTGATATGTATTGAGGATCCATTTGAGGTGTCTCATGATCTAGGACGAGTGGTGGACAAGTATAGCATAAAAGTTCTGAGGGAGGAATTTGAACGTGCTGCAGAAATTATGCAGTATGATCCTGATCCCTGTGTAGCGCTATTTCAGCCGTATGTTCCTAGTTGATTTTCCTTTTTTCTTTAAGCACAATATGTTATGTTTATAATTATTGTAATTCAAGCACTGTCGTTCTCATCATTTCTGCTTCTGCTGTTTATATTTAAGGTTTTGGAGTTCTTTTCGATCTCCTTTGTAAAGAACACAGCTTTATGGTTTGTTTCCAGTCTGATATATATATGCAAGGTTTTTGGTGTGTATTAAAAGTGTGGGCACTGCCCTTTACTAAAGAGTACCTACAAAATATTTGCTGGAGATAAATCTATGTGATTGACAGATTTATACCCCCCCCCCCCCCTCCTCTCTCTCTCTCTCGTTTGTTTTTTGGTTTCACTACTGTTTTTTTGATGTTAAGGTTATGCAGCTTGGTCTCTCAGGTTATTGAACATCAATGTGCTGTGGAAGTGGTTCAGATTTACCATGCATGATATCAACAACAAAATGACAAGCACGAGATGAACATAAAATGCTATGATTTGAATACGATAATTTACAATGATATTATATGAAAATAATTTAATTTCTCTCTCTGTCAATTTGTCTTTTGGTTTCAATACTTTTTTTTTTTTAATGTTAAGGTTTTGCAGCTTGTTCTCTCAGGTTATTGAACATAAATGCACTTAGCAAGTGATTTAGATTTACCATGCATGATATCAAGAACAAAATGACTGGAAGCACAAGATGAGCATAAAATGACATGATTTGAATACGATAATTTACAATGAAATTTTCAAAAAATAACCCAATTTCTCTCTCTCTCTCAATTTGTCTTTTGATTTTAGTACTGAGTTTTTTGATGTTCAGGTTATGCAGTTTGGTCCCACAAGTTATTGAACATAAACTTGTACATCAATGCACTGCACAAGTGGTTCAGATTTACCATGCGTGATATCAACAAAAAAAATGGCATAAGCACGAGATAAACATAAATGACATTATAATTTACAATGACATTATCTGAAATCTCTCTCTCTCTCTCAATTTGCCTTCTGGTTTTTGTATTGCGTTTTTTGATGTTTAGATTATGTAACTTGGTCTCTCAGGTTATTGAACATCAATGCACTAAGCAATTGGTTCAGATTTACCATGCATGATATCAACAACAAAATGCACAAGCACGAGATGAAAATAAAATAATACAATTTGAATACGACAATTTACAATAACGTTATTTGAAAATAACCTAATTTCTCTCTCCTCTCTCTCAATTTGTCTTCTAGTTTTAGGATTTTGTAACTTGGTCTCTCAGGTTATTGAACATCAATGGACTGGGCAAGTGGTTCAGATTTACCATGCATGGTATCAACAACAAAATATCATAAGCAGGGGATGAACATAAAATAATACGATTCGAATATGACAATTTACAATAATAAAAAAACCCGCTATCTCTGTCTCTCTCTCTTTCTCCCTCTCTGAATATATCTTCTGGTTTCAATATTTTGTAACTTGGTCTCTCGGGTTATTGAACATCAACAGACTGTGCAAGTGGTTCAGATTTATCATGCATGATATCAACAACAAAATGCCATAAGCATTGGGATGAACATAAAATGATACGATTTGAATATGACAATTTACAATGACATTATCTGAAAAAATCCAATTTCTCTCTCTCTCAATTTGTCTTTTGGTTTCAATGCTGCATTTTTTTAATGTTAAGTTTACAGATTTACCATGCATGATATCAACAACGAAATAACATAATAATGAGACAATTCGAATAAGCCAATTTACAATGACATTATCTAAACATAACCTCTCTCTCTCTCGTGGTTTTAGTACTGTCTTTTTTGATTATGCATTGAACATCAATACAATGCACACAGGTGGTCCAGCTTTACCGTACATTTTTTTTTTCGATAAGTAAGATGAAATCATTAAAACCAAAGAAAATGTACAAGGTGATACCATGGGATGACTGAGCTTCTAAACAAGGGAGAAGAAGATCAACCGTCCCAATTAGCAAAATAAAATACAAGGAATACAAATCCAAAAGGACTGAACAAAAAATGTACAAAGCAGAAGCTTATTTGATAGAGCATCTAGAAAAGAAAAGGAGGGAGCAACCAGCAAAACTAGCAAACCATCAGCAGCAATCAAAACCTCCATTCCAAGCATCAACAAGAAAGAAAGCAGCAGTGGGCACCCAAAACAAAACAAGAAACCTCTCAGGTAGACGCCACATGCCCACAGGTGGAACCAGCAAGCAAAAATGCAGCAGAGTGGTAAGAGCAAAATGCAACAGAGGGAGAGAATCCTCCACAGGTGGAACACCCAACATGTTTTACGACATGGCCTCGTAAGCTTGCCCACATAGTGATACAAATCACAAGCCATCCCCAGCAAGCAGAACAACCAACAACAACAAACAAACATCACCCACATAGCATGAAACCCGTAGCAAAACAGAGCAAAAATAGAGGATGAACCATCGCATCATTGATGCAACCAGAGCATCACACCCTCCACACATACCTCACAATCAAATGGGTTACAAGCATTCCACTGGAAAGGCCAACACCAACGAGTAACAGCCACATACGGTGAGTCAAAGAACAAAGATATTGTTAGGCAAGGCCCATTGTCTTTGCAACCATGCATTAGGATTGTTTCTTTTGATTCCGTGACAGGCATGAAGCTTGAGTCTAACATTTTCCACTATCTCCTTATAAATGGAGACCACATCTCTATAGCAGTTTTTAAAAACCCCGTGATTCCTCTCCCTCCAAATCATATAAATTGAGGTGGTGAGCATCAATTTGCAAATCAACTTTGGAAAAGCCTTTCCCTTCATATTTGCAGCATACCAATTAACCAAATCAAGCCAATCAAGTCTTGGCCATTGGACATTCACTTTGTCTTTCAATGAAATCCATATTCTCTCTCAGTGAAGGGGCATTAAAAAAAAAGGTGGTTATGAGTTTCCATTACTTCTTTGCAAAACACACAATGAGTTAAATGAATAACACCATGTGATATAAGCTTGTCTTGGTTGGAAAGCCTGTTTTGAACAGCCAGCCATTAAATAAAACTGTATCTAGGCACAACACCAAAAAACCATACAATATCAGCCCAATCTTGCATCTGGCCTTTCACTCTAATTACCTCCCAAGCAGATTTAGAGCTAAAAATCTTGGTTCTAGAAGGCAGCCACAAGACAGTCCCTTTGACTCATGACAGGTTTCATCATATTAGGAGAAATACCTCTTAGCAGCTCCATTATGTCCCCATTTGTCGTCGGCCAGTCCCAGTCACCATTATTAATTATAGAACTAACTTTAGCGTCTCTCCCAAGCCCTAATTCCCTAATAATGGACTCTCCCTAATGCTGGTAGATAGAACCTATTGGGTGCCATGGATCAAACCAGAGAAAAGTAGAGTCACCATTCCCAATCTTATAATTCACCATTGCTAAACTTCCTTTTATCAAATTTAGAATCTTTCTCCATGCCCAAGATGACTTTTGAGGAATTTTCACACTCCAGAAGCTCCTGCCTTTTAGAAGATACGAATAAATCTAATCCACCCATATTGAGTTGTCCCTTTTGCTTATGACATTCCATAGATGTTTCATAACAGCTTTGTTCCATTGTTCCATGCTTTTAAAGCTAAGTCCCTTTTCATCCTTTGGGAGACACACTTTGTCCCAAGCCACCTTGGCTCTAGACATTTTAAGATCCGTACCAGACCATAAGAATCTTTTCATAATTTGCTCCACTGCTTTGACTACTTTTTTTTGGCAATATAAATAAAGAAGACCAAAAACCTTGAATTGAAAAGAGAACTGAGCTGATCAGTTGTACTCTGCCAACATATGAAATTGATTTGTTGCACCAAGAATTTACCTTGGTAGTAATCTTCTCAACTAGTAGCTAATAATCCCCAGCCCTCAATTTAGTGGTAATGAGAGGAACACCCAGATATCTCACAGGCAATTCACCTTCTAGAAACCCCATTAACTGCATGATCTCCACTTTATCCACATTATTACTGATAGAGTAGTAAAAATGACACTTGCTTGGGTTAGCTTTAAGCCCAAAAAGTTCTTCAAAAATCTAGAGGGCATCCTTGATAGTCCTAATTGAATCAAGATTTCCTTTACTGAAGATCATAACATTGACAGCAAAGCAAAGGTGAGAAATATCCTCCTTGCCACATCTCCAATGATACTTGAATTTGCCCAGCAGCTGCCTCCTTCATAATGCCATTAAAGACCTCCATTGCAAGCACAAAAAGATAAGGAGACAAGGGATCTCCCTGTCTTAGACCTTTTTTTTCCATCAAAATAACCTTTCAACTCACCATTAAGACTCACTGAGTACATAGGAGAAGTAATACACGTCTGAACCCATCTAATCAACTGTTGGGAAAAACCCTGGCTTGCATCACTTCTAGAATAAACTCCCACCTTATATTATCATAAGCCTTCATAAGGTCAATTTTCAATGTACATCTAGGACTCCCTCTATCCAGATGATAGTTCCTTAAGTGTTCTTGGGATAACAGGATGTTATCAGACATTCTTCTACCTTGTATGAACGTAGTTTGAGATTTGTCAATTAGCTTAGGCCTCTTTTGATTCTGATGGCCAAAATCTTTGAAACATGAAATTGGCTAGTAATCATTAAGCATAGAAGGATTAGGTACCTTGGGAATCAAAGCAATAGTGGTAGAATTAACTTCCCTCAACAACTTCCCAGAAACAAAGAACGACATGATGGCATCAGTCACTTCATCATTCACAATATGCCATGTTTTCTTGAAGAATCCAACGGAATAGCCATCTGGACCTGGGGCCTTCTCATCCTTCATTGAGAATAATGCATACTTGATTTCATATCTGGTGACATCAAGGGACAAATGAGCTGCAAGATTTGAAGAGATTCTCCTTCTGATGTAGTGATTAACCCAATACACAGGTATTGCAGAACTAGGAAGAGACCCACCAAGCAGTTGGTGGTAATAGCTAACAACCTCCTCCTGAATTTCATGATACTCAGTGACCTTGGTCCCATCTTCTTTCTGAATGGTAGTGATCCTCCTCTGTATTCTTTGCTTATTATTATGCTTGAAGAAGAAACTTGTGTTTTGATCCCCTAAGTTCAGCCACTATACTCTGGATTTTTGTCTGAAAAAACTTTCCTCAGCTTCCTTGAGTTCAACATACTTTCTCAACTTCTCTCTTTCTTCGTCCCATAGCTGCGTGTTTAAAGGACTTCTATTTGCTTTCATTTGAATATCTTGGAGGGCCTACCTTGCAACTATAACTCTAGATGATATATCACTGTAATTCCTCTTATTCAAATCCTTTAAATCTTTCTTGAGAAGCTTCAAATTTTGATAGATTCTGAACATAGGAGATCCTCTTATTTGAGTGGCCCAAACTCTAGTGACAGTTGGTAAGAAATCTTGACGATTAGCCCAAAAATCGAAGAATTTGAATGGCTTTCTACACTTAGGGAGTTCTATCCCCATTCTGACCAAGGCTAGTGAATGGTCGAAAATTCTTGGTGTAAGAAAATCAGCTTCTGAATTTGGGTAGGCTCTTCCCCAAACCTCATTAACCAACACTCTGTCCAGTTTCTTAGCAATTAAACCACCATCAAATCTTTTGTTACGCCATGTGTACTGGTTTCTTGAATATTTTAAGTCTTCAAGATCAGTCCTGAATTGGCATTCACAAAAATCCTCACTCCCTTTGTCTCTCACACTAACCTCTCTTACCTTATCGGAGTTGGATTTGACCACATTAAAGTCTCCCAAAACAATCCATGCTTGCCCCTGTACAGCTGTAGCCCTTTGTTTAAGATTATACCATAGTTGCTTTCTAGGTCCCTCCTCATTTTGGGCATAAACAAAAGATGCAGAAAAAATCTTCTGGTTGGTCAAGTTAATAATAGTGCAATGTACAACCTGGTCAGTAAGCCCGTCCAATCTTACATAAAAAAAAATGGGGTCCCAACATACCTGTACTCTCCCTCTAGTTGAGTGATCATAATTATCAATGAGTCTCCAATTCGGCAACATTCTTCTAAAAATAACATCACAATTAATCTTTCTAACTTTAGTTTTGACAAGGCAGCACAAACCAACACCATATTGGTTCACTTGTTTCCGTACTTCCTCTTGCTTTACAGGATCATTCAGCCCCCTCACATTCCAGCAAAAGAAACTAGTCATTAGAAATTTTAAGTGACAGTGACGACCTCAACCCCTTGCATGGAGCCACCAATCTTGAGTTCAAAGATTGCTTACTCTTTCCTCTGATTTTCCTCTGTTTCTTTCTAGTTGATGTAGAAAGTAGCTTTTCCACCTCGTCAATGGCCTTGATTTTATCCATCATGGATCCAGGTTTAGGCAACTCAAAATCACTAGCGCCCTTTTCTGCCTCCTCCATCTCTGTAGCTGGTACTAAATCCAGAGCCGGGAACTTGTTGGAAGGTTCTACAACCCTCCTCACCGAGCACTCTATTTCAGATGACAAGTTTACCCTCAGTCTTAAAGGTTGCTCTTCTATCACTTTCTCCTTCCCTTTGCACTTCACTATTTGTCACTGTTCACTCAGTCCATCTAAAATAAGATGAAGATTTTGTGTTAGACTTTGTACCCCTTTGTATCCAACATCCTAATTTCCGATTAGTTCACCTTGAACATAGTCCCTAACCTCAACCTGGCTATACGCTTTAGAATTAGCAGAACCGTTTCCCTTCTCAATACTTTGCTGCTTCTCAATGGGAGCAGCTATTGTATGGCAGCTATGCCCAAAAACTTTGCATTGATCACATCGAATTGGTTTCCATTGGTAAATTACCTTAATTTCAATTTTCTCACTATCCCCTTCATTGTCACCCTCCATCATTAGATCAAAGGCATCCAGTAAAGGCTCACTTGCATCAACCTCTACACAAATCNCCCTTCATTGTCACCCTCCATCATTAGATCAAAGGCATCCAGTAAAGGCTCACTTGCATCAACCTCTACACAAATCCTTACAAAAGTAGATCTACTACCCTCCTCCGTCAACTTATCCATAAACAAAGGTTTCCCAACTGCACTAGCTATGTAACTAAACCCAATGGCAGTCCAATATTCAGTGGGTATATTATAAAATTTTATCCAAATTGGGATCTTCCTCATAGCCTCCTTTGTAAGCTTGAGTCTTGGCTGCCACTTCCTTAATATAATAGGCTGGCCACCAATATGCCAAGGACGAACCCCCTTCCAAGACCTCGTTTCTGTTACTTGTACTTGAGAACTTAAAGAAGAAGAATCCATTCTCATTGGCAATAACATCAAATAACCCCTTGTTTCCCCACATCCTCATAGCTGATGCTTTCACAACTTGAAAAGGCANTTGAGAACTTAAAGAAGAAGAATCCATTCTCATTGGCAATAACATCAAATAACCCCTTGTTTCCCCACATCCTCATAGCTGATGCTTTCACAACTTGAAAAGGCAGTTTCTTGCCAATAAAGTACCCCACCATACAAGCTTCCCATTTGGAATATCCCTCCTGGGCTACCTCTTTGGGAGGTCTAACCATAACTCTTCCCATTTGTTTACTAANCAGTTTCTTGCCAATAAAGTACCCCACCATACAAGCTTCCCATTTGGAATATCCCTCTTGGGCTACCTCTTTGGGAGGTCTAACCATAACTCTTCCCATTTGTTTACTAAGGGTAATGTACTGCATTTCTACTAGGGATCTCGGATCATTTTGAACCATATTAACTCGATATCTATTCTTACTCAGACCATTTGACCCACCACCAACATCAGGCTTGGGATTGCCCAAATGATCAGAAGAGGTTAAAGACTGCATACCTACTCCTTGTGAATTCATCCTCGGCACATCCCTTGTAACTGATGTCTTTCTCCATCTGAGCCTGGCTTGTCCATTGTCTCCATTTCCAATGGCACCGGAAATACCTCTGCCATCACTATAGCCACTAAGCCTAATTTGAGACTTATTTTGACCTGGGTATTCCATTTTGGCTTCNTCCTTGTGAATTCATCCTCGGCACATCCCTTGTAACTGATGTCTTTCTCCATCTGAGTCTGGCTTGTCCATTGTCTCCATTTCCAATGGCACCGGAAATACCTCTGCCATCACTATCGCCACTAAGCCTAATTTGAGACTTATTTTGACCTGGGTATTCCATTTTGGCTTCAAAAAAATGCTTGAGAAGGTCATTCTCAATAATTAGTTTCTGCAACCTGCTTTGCTCTGTCATTGACTCAGTAACTTCTTCTCTATCGAACCTGGTTTGATCAGCGAGGACCTTACCAGCTCGTGCTTGTGTTTGAGCAGATACATCCTCAACAATCATAGCTAGATTTATACCCTCTGCCGAAGTACTCCCACCAAGGCATGCATCAGGCCTGCCATCAATGCTATTCACCAGTGATTCACCGACCTTTGACCCACAATTGATTGGTAAAGGCCTTAAATTCCTGTCGGTTTCCATAGATTATAGGATGGGGGATGCAAAAAATGCCAAGAAAAGGGTCAGAGATGGGAAATAAAGGTGTAATTTGGGGTTGTGACAAAAAGGAGAGAATGACTTTTGGGGGAAAAAGGGGCAGAGAAAACAGAGAAAGTGGCACTGGCTATGGTAAAGAGAGGATGATATGGTGTGCAGTGATGAAGAGGCCGGCTAAAGGAGTAGAAGAGGGGATTAGGGCGGCTAGGGGCGTCGACGACTTTAGGGGGTTTACATCTTGCAGGTTCGTCAGACCCAGCTTTTGGTTGCTACATTGGCAAGTTGCTGTTACCGTACATGTTATTAACAACAAAAAGACATAAACGCAAAATGATACCATTCGAATGACAATATATATACATGACACAAAAACACAAATCGATTGAGAAACCGTACTTATGACACCTAGCAAAGGTTGTCCAACATCAAACAATTTAGTCTGAGTAATTATCCTCACTCAGCCTCTCATCCCCCATTTAATAGGAAGAAGAATTCAATGTTTCGAAAAACTAATCTTTCTTAGCCTCTTATCTCTCACAGATAATTGCATATCATAGAAGTCGATCTGTCTGTTTGTTTGCCATAGAAGTTCATCACGCAACGTTAACAGAAAGTTCAATCCCTCTTCTTACATTTTGACACCTTATTGTCCATAGAAAAGATTTAAAGTTCCACATGCAACATATATAGTTCCAAGTTTAATTGTTCTTCTATATAATTTTCTTGACTTCTCATCATCCATAGAAAACAGTATGTGAATCTCAAGGGATAGTTCAAAAAATAACAAGGACGAGCTGTAAATTCAGGCGTCAAGAATTTGAATCTTGACAACTTAGGCCGTGAGAGATTTATCTCTCATGAGTACTTTAATCTTAGATAACTTGTCTTTAATCTCTCATACAAACATTGATGCTATTTTTGATAGTAGATTTTAGTTAGTTTTAATTTTTAGAGACAAATAAATAGAATGATTGTCACACATGTTATGTTATTAAAGTTAAATGTTTTTCCAAAATTATAGTAGATAGTTGATCTTGCTCATAACTCAATAACACACAAACT
>CAUOFW020001503.1:444058-607488 GCA_963454935.2 Ilex paraguariensis | reverse complement strand
TAAAATATACTAATCCAAAAATATTTTTGTTTTTCCAAAAACTCTAAACAAGTTGGACGGTGAACTCAATCCGACTTCACAACAAGATAAGAGATGATTTTGCATTGACTCTTGGATTGTATACATTTTAAAAACTTATTGAGAAATTTCGGACAAAATTATTCATGTTTCTAGGCAATGCTTGGGATTTGTAACAATGTATGTCGTGTTTTATTTTAATGTATGATTGAGTTGAAATATGTTTATGAAAAAATTGTTGTCTTTGTCTATTCATATTTTGTTAATGTTGAATTGATAATGTTTTCAATTCCAATAGTTCTGGATCTTAAAATATTTCTCATACTTGAACTAATGAATTCCTTTATATGAAAATAACACAATGTATTCCTTATGCATGGAGGTCTTGAAATTTTTTTAATTCCAATTGAATAATTTTTTTTCATTCAACTATTTGCCCCTTCTAAGAGAGAGAGAGAGAGAGAATTAGTGTGTACATCTGCATCTGATTTAGGCTTGGAAAGTATTGTGGAGAAATGATTCCTTACAATCCTGTAATGCTCTAGAGACCATTTTCAAGACTTGTTTGTCCACTGCTACAAATTGATTGGAAGGAACCATTTTGCAAGTCTTTAGTGGTAGATGTTCATATGATAGTATTTGGTTCATGAGTTTTACTCTGCCTATCAATTACTTAACACATTTTCCCTCCTTTATTTCAGGCTTTCGATTGTGAATCGATTCAAAATTATGAATTACAATATCTATCCCGTCAAAGAATTTGTCGCTGAAGATTCAACATTATAACATAGAATGATCTTTTAAACTTTTCTACTTGGGAATTTAGTGCACTACTGTATGAAGATAATAAGTCTAGTTGTTGTGGTCAGACTATGTTATAGATTTTTACGATGTTCTCCACATGACCCTCTTTTCTCCCCCCCTCTCTCTCTTTTTCAAGATCAGATTATAAAGAAAAAGAACTAAGAACTCTTATAACCCAAGGGACTAGGAAACCTCTCCTCACGTCCTTTAACATTAAGAGTACACCGTTGTCCATTCAAAAGAACACTCAACATATATTAATGGGGAACCCACACACCCAAACTCAGGACGTAAGAATTTACGCTAATAAGCCTTTGTTCCACTGCTGAACCAACCCGAGTGGGTTAATTAAGCTCCTCTGTGAACCACCTTTCTTATTATAGAACTGTTGTTTACATATGTTGATGGAATCACTCCATTGAAACAACTAGGACTATGTTCATATATGTAAATCTGAAGAACATAGTTACAATCACAGTGACTTCTACCAATGATCACTGCAGTCATTCATTGATGACTGGAGAGAGTAATGGTTTACCTGAGAAGAACGCTTCTAAATTAGCCACAGCAAGTTGAAAAGCATTGAGAATAGCTTCCTCAGTAAAAGCAGCTCTATGTGGTGACAAAACAACATTTTCCAATCCAAACAGTTCCTTAGGAACATAAGGTTCATTCTCAAACACATCCAAACCAGCACCAGCAATCTGTCCTTCCAACAAACACTTCACCAGCTCCTTCTCATCTATAATCGGGCCACGGCCGATATTGATGATGATCCCTTCTTTTCCTAATGCTGCCATGACTTCCTTGTTGATCATGTGGCGAGTTTGATCAGTTAGTGAGCAACAAAGAATGAGGACATTGCAATTAGATGCAAGTTCATGGACAGTGGGGTAAAAAAGGTATGGAGTCTCTGATTTCTTCTTTCTTGAGGTGTATGAGATGTTGCAGCCAAAGGCCTCAAGCCTTTTCCCTACTTTTGAGCCTATGCTTCCCAGCCCAACAATTCCAACTCTTTTGCCTCCCAACTGAAATCATCACAGCTATAGTTAGATACTACTTAGCAACAAGGTTGACAATTTTGATGAAACGACTAAAATGTTTGGATTTTGATGAAAACTAAAACGAATCATCACGAGTGATTAAAAAAAAAGTCATGACATGTTTCTGTTCTTTAGTTGATCGAAATTGTACATCGAAATAAATTTTGGACAGTTGGTTGGCAACAATAGTACCATGGTTATACCCTACTAGTTGAACAATTGACAATTTATTCTACCTTATGTCAACATCTAGACTCGTAGTTTCGTATTTTGGTAAGGTGGAATCGTCTTGGCCATGTCATTTGGACTAATTCCTAAAATGCAAAACTCGCATAAAGTTGAGTGAAAACCATGTTCATCGATTTTGTTAAAACTTTGGTTTTGTATGGCCAAAAACAAGAAGACTCGAACTCAGAAAATACAAGTTTGGTCCTCAATAATTAATTTAAAAACACTTAGTAGTGCACAGAGACGACTATATGTATATGACCTTAGAGCCAAGGGGAATATCCCCACTGTTAGGCCAAAGCCCGCCACGAAGAAACCGGTCATCGGAACAGATTCTTCTCAGAACAGCAAGTAACATTCCGACCCCCATGTCAGCGACATCTTCGCAGAAGACGGTGGCAGCATTGGTGACTGAGATTTTTAGACGCCAGCACTCCTGTAAGTCAATATGATCCACACCAGTGTTCTCAGTCACCACAAGTTGGACCGCCGGGAGATGGGATAAGACATCGCTGGTGATCGGAGTTCCGGCGGTGCAAAGAATGGCCTTGACAGACTGTGCATGGGTCTTGAGGAAGAGGGTGGTGGGCATAGGAGACTCCCATGCTTTGAGGAATGAGAACTTTGATTGAAACTGTTTTTCAAACATCTTTAAAAGTAACACTGGACGAAGAACTAACACCTGTGGGAGCTCAACCATTTTTACGTTTCCAAATTCTGATGATTGTGAGAGAGAGAGAGAGAGAGAGAGAGAGAATGTTGAGATTGAATACAAAACACTACGAAAGAAAAATCAAAATGGAAATGTATGGTTGTTTTAATGCAAGGATCCATGAATTTAGCCAAGGAAAAGGGTATTTATCTTTTTGAACTATTCAAGGAGGGAGTTAATATAATTTGAGAGTATTTATTTATTTTTCATTTATTATTGAATTTTTTAAATTTATGTTATAGATTTTTTATTATTAAAGGGCAAAAAACAGTAAATTAAAAAAAAAAAAAACCAACTCACCGTAATTAATATAAAGCTCACTCTTATATTACTCACCGATTTCTTTGTTCTGCCCAGGAGGATGTCAAGTCACTGATTTTACATATTTTGAGTGCCTATTTTGGATTATCTCAATTCAAAAAAAATAAATTGATGAACCTTCGATTTCCATTTTTTAAATTGAGATCCTAAGATTTAGCTTACCAAAAAAAAATAAAAAAAATTCATTGCTCTCTATGGAAGAATCCATGACCAATTGAGGTGTGACAATGCAATTCCAACAAACTGTAGCATAAATTTGTAATAAAACTAATGGTTTGTCCCTCTATAAAACTCCATAAAAAAAAAAAAAAAATTATTACTAAAGTTATATAAAAACTGATTTTAGCTGAAATCAGTAAAGAAGCTCAATCTATTTGCTAAGTAGCTTCATCCCATCAGCAGTTTCATTAAATTCAAGCAAGACTTAGACAATCATTAAATTTTTTTCACCTCATTAAACGTTTACAAAAGAGCAATTTCCAGGGGAGTGGCATCAGGGTGGCAACCTCATAACTGTCAAAATATCAAACTCATTTTGACACATGTCATTGGAGCAAATTTATAATTCAACACTATTCAAACTTAAAGTGACAATAGCAACTCTCTTTAGAGTTGCTCTACTACAATACTATTGCATCCCATTTTTACCCACCTCAATCTCTTCATGTACTGACCAAAAAAAATCTCTACATTCAAAACCCATCCAGCACTCCTTCTCAGCCTTCACGACATGCGCTAGAATGGGCAGTTTGTGCGTTTCTTTTTTGATATGTTGATGATAATCTACTTGCCTTTCCCCCTATGATGTATATGACATTGAGCCACCAAGAGGAAAATAAAGAGCTTTCCCACAAGGCTCTAATACGAGTAATATTCAATACAATAGAGATAGTTCATCATCACGAATACACGTAATTACAATCCAATTGTAAACTACATCAAGTGAAACATTTTTCACTTATGCATGTGTGATGATTCTTGGATTGTGTTGGATATACACGTGTGAGATATAATATTCAATGTGTGATATTTTGTTATTGGATGGGGATAACACTTATGAAGAACATAGGAGAAAATATTTATTTTAAAAAAAGTTCAAATTGCTTAAAATTATGAATAATTATCCTCTGACCTAGTGAGACAAATCCCCCATAAAAAAAAACATAGGGCTCGTTTTGGTAGATGTATTATGAGGGGATTAAATATTGAATTGTATTATTTTTTATTTAATCGGGACTAATACTTTGTTTGGTAAGTAAATTTGATACCGTATTAATTTCAAAAACGTATATTGATCGTATATTTTTTATATGATAGCTCTGTATTATGGAGGTTTTTTAATACCACAAAGAGAGGTGGTATTATAATTCAACTCAAATGTATTATTTTACACATTTACTATTATAATCCCTTAACTGATAAAATCAAGTTATCATCAATGTAACAAATACTGATTGATGATATTTTTGTTAATTCAACATTAATACGACAAAATAATTCTCTAACCAAACAATCAATTAGATTAAATAACTACTATCCAACACTTATAATGTGTATTACAAAATATTTGATAAAATTACGTATTATTCTAATACTCTATTTAATTTTGTTTTTTGTCCTTCCGTATTGTATTAAATTGTATTACTATATTTAATTAATTCATTTCTAGTACGGCAACCAAACGAGCCCATACTCTGTCGGTATGCTTATCCAAGTGCATGACAAAATTGTCTTTCACTAGTAAACCCATAATGGGTAAATTGTAAGGAAGTATACAAAATTAAACTTATTTGGCAAAAAACATACACTAAAAAACATATGGTTATTAAGTCCTTAATTTTGATACTTATTTGTATCTAAGTATATAATTTGAATTTGCCTAATTTTTTTGTGACATTTTTATTCTCCATTGATCCATGTGTATGTTCTTTAGAAAGTGATGCATTAAATATCTTCTAGTTTTATGGGAGAACTTTAATATTTAATACACCTTGATTATATATATATATATATACACACACGTGTAAAGTGTAACATTGAAAGTGTAAAATATAAAGTATTATCTTATGTCGCACCTTTCTTAATAGGAAGTGTAAAGTGTTATAGGGTAATATTGAAAATAACAATAACAGTGAAACAATAATAATGTAACAAACTATTTACACAAGGTAAGGGGAGACATTACCTAAAGTGTTACACAAACAGAATATATATGTCTTATCTTACACTAAAAATACTAATTAATTGAGAAAGTATGAAAATGTTACACTTTCAATGTTACATGTAACATTTTACACTTTCCATTAAATAAGGTGAGACATAAGGTAATACCTTACACTTTATACTTTCAATGTTACACTTTACACGTATATAGATACTTGTATATGTACTTTTATTTATATATATACAAGTATATATATACATATATATATATATATGTATTTATATATACTTGTTTATATGTATTTATATATATTTGTTTGTATATATATTAACAAATACACTTGAATCAATGTGCATTAAATATTAAAATTTTTTCATAAAATTAAGAGATATTTAATGTACCATTTTTCCTAAAATGGATATTTATATCTTTATATCTAACTAGTGTATCTTTTTTTAAAATATTTTTTGATATATATTTTTTATTAAATACTGAATTTCAAAAATCCCGGAGAAACCATGGAGAAAGAATCTTACGGAGAAACCATAATGAGTGGGCCCACATTGATAGGACCATTGGAAAGGTTGTACAAAATTGTTTGGTGAAACAAAAATAATAATTATATTAACAGCACATTTGTGCATCACCTGACCTGTACCACATGAGTGGGCCCACATTGATAGGACCATTGGAAAGGTTGTACAAAATTGTTTGGTGAAACAAAAATAATAATAATATTAACAGCACATTTGTGCATCACCTGACCTCTACCACATGACTGACCTTTTCCTTGGAGTTTGTCCCATTAATGTTTTTGTCCATGAGCAAAGCCTGATCGATGGGTTGGCATTTTTAAATTTTTTTCTGACAAATTGGTGATGGGGAAGACATTTATTGACTGTGCACACCACGTGGGACGTGGGACGTGGGCCAGGCCAGGCCAGGTGGTGTGTAATACCCATCCAAAAATTTCTCAGGCTCACCTTCCAGACCTTGGGATTGCACTGGTCTCTACAAGGTTGAGATCTCACCATTGCAAGGAAGGTGGTAATGATTGAAAAGAGAATAAGATCTTGGACCAATAGGTTCTTGTCTTGTCTTATGCGTGCATTGGATGCATGCGTTCCATCTGAGAAACAACAGCTTCTGGGAGGTAAGGATGCCTCAATGTTGTTCCCAGAATTGGTTGAATCTGTTAAACCTAAGGGGGGGTCCATTACAACTCATTTGATTCATGTGAGATATGGTCAAAACACTAGGTGGTTGTTTGATTATTGGCTTCCTCTTGGGCCACAAAACTTATCTTACAACCTAGATGTTTTCCATACCATGGGGTTTGCAAAGGACTCTCTGATAAGTACTATCATCTGCCATAACAATTAGCAATGGCCTGATTCTAGCTCAATAGTCTTTCATGATATTATGACTACTTTGCCTTCTTACACTCCTAACTCAGATAGAGAATATGTTGTGAAATGGATGCCTACCCCTAAACCTACCTTCTCTACTGCTTCTGCTTGGGAGCTTATCAGAAGCAGAAGTACCATTGTCCCTTGGTACAAACTTGTATGGTTTGGTAAAGCTATTCCAAGAATGACATTCATTCTTTGGTTGACAATTAAAGGCCAGCTCATACCACTGACTGTATAACTTATAAATTATAACTTATTACTCATATGAATTACAGAATTATAATTGAAAATATAACTGAAAAATAGAAAATTGGAGGGCATAGGGGTGGGCAAGGTAAGCAGACCGGGCTTTAGACTGGCCCGTTCGCTGGGATCCTCACCAAGGCCCACTTATGGACCATAGGGGTATGGGCCAAGTGGGATGGACTGTGGATCCCATTAACCCAATATAATTCAATAAATTTAAGGGAGAATTACATCCAGATCCTTAAAGTTTGTCATTTAATCATTCAGATCCTTTGATATTTAAAATATTATACACAAACCCTCTGAAATTTGTACGCGAGTAACACTTGGACTCCTGTTGTCAATGTTCAGTAGTATATCTATTATCCTGAAGTTTGTATGCATGTAATACCTAGNATCCCATTAACCCAATATAATTCAATAAATTTAAGGGAGAATTACATCCAGATCCTTGAAGTTTGTCACTTAATCATTCAGATATTTTGATATTTAAAATATTATACACAAACCCTCTGAAATTTGTAACACTTGGACTCCTGTTGTCAATGTTCAGTAGTATATCTATTATCCTGAAGTTTGTAGGCATGTAATACCTACACTCCTCCTGTTTAAAATATTATACCTAAATAAAAAATACTCTAATTAAAGATAGAATATCAAATATTTTAAATTTTACCACCAAAATTCAAGTTCTATGAATCTGTTGTATCATTTATTAAAATAAAATTAAAAATAAAAAATCAATTTTTTTTTAAAAAATCNGACTCCTCCTGTTTAAAATATTATACCTAAATAAAAAATACTCTAATTAAAGATAGAATATCAAATATTTTAAATTTTACCACCAAAATTCAAGTTCTATGAATCTGTTGTATCATTTATTAAAATAAAATTAAAAATAAAAATTCAATTTTTTTTAAAAAAATCGTAATTAATACATAATTATACTATCTATTGAATAAAACTAAAAAAATTAAATAAGGAGTCCAAGCCATTCATAATAGAACATGAATTTTATAACCAAAATTCATGTTCTATTATGTCATTTACTGAAATAAAATCAAAAATAAAAATCTATTTTTTTCTTAAAAAATATAATTAGTATACAATTATATTATCTATTTGAATAAAACTAAAAAGTCAAACAAGTGGTCAAATTGTAATTGACACAATATATCTTTTACATTTAATTGAGGTAATTTGGTTGTTTAAACTACCAAATTAAATTCTAATATATAGTATAATTGCATACTAATTATGATTTTTTAAGAAAAAATATGAATTTTATTTTTGATTTTATTTCAATAAATGTCATAATAGAACATGAATTTTGGTTGAAAACTTAAAATATTTGATATTTTATCTTTGATTAAAGTATTTTTAGTTTAAGTATAACATTGTAAAATTGAGGGGTTAAAGTATTACACGTCTACAAATTTTAAGGGATCTGAATATAATTTATCAACTGATATAATAACGGATATTGATGGAAAGTGGTCTATGTGTAATATTTCAAATATCAGGGGTTTGAATAATTAAGTGATAAACTTCAGGAGNACATTGTAAAATTGAGGGGTTAAAGTATTACACGTCTACAAATTTTAAGGGATCTGAGTATAATTTATCAACTGATATAATAACGGATATTGATGGAAAGTGGTCTATGTGTAATATTTCAAATATCAGGGGTCTGAATAATTAAGTGATAAACTTCAGGAGGTGTGAGTGTAATTCTCCATAAATTTAAATGTATAAATATGGGGCATCTTGACCTGAAAGTTTCAATTAAAAGGATATTTGATATATGTAACTAAATTTCTTTTGTTGTACTGATGGAGTAAGTTTTAAGCCAAAACAAACAAATGGTAGTATATATTTACATCACAACAAGCAAATCTAAAAAAATTAGAATGGAAAAAGTCTACGGAAGTCACCTTTTCGTATTGTGTCGTATTGTATCACAAGTTGTGTTTAAATTGAGTTAAATTAATATTCCATGGATGGATAGTTGTTGGATATGATACTGAATTCCCTAGAAAGACTTTTCAAAAAAAGAATACCTTAGAGAAAAGAAAATGGCCTTTTGTGAGTTGGATGCATCTGTGGTTTCAAAATTTTTAAACAGAAATCAAGTGAGTTAAAAGAGTTGCATTAACAGGATACATGTGTAGTTTCTAATGTAAAACTGGGCTCTAGTTTCAGTTTCATCTACTCATGCAGATATGATGAATGTTCATTCATTCAAGCTACGTCACGAGTTTGAGTTTGAGAATCAATCTTTTCAAAATAGAAGTAAGATCACTGCCAATGTGATGTGCCAACTACTTATTGCTCTAAAATCCTGCTACAAATGAGAGTTTTGTGCACAAAACATGGCCCTTTGTCGTTTAGCTTTGATTATAAGAGATTTTTGTTTCGAGGAAAAAAAATATGTTTTACAAAGAGGAAGAGCTACCCCTCTTGGATCATCCATCATGGAATTAACTTACCTAACCAAGAGAACATCTAAAACCATCTTTTGTTAGGGATATACGCTGACTTCAACGGAAAAAAAGGACTACTGAAAATGATAGAGGTTGACTATGGAGAGATGTGAACACGTGGAGAGATGAAAAATATTCATTCATTCAAGTTATGTCGCAAGTTTGAGTTTGAAAATCACTATTTTCAAAAAAGAAGAAAGATCATCATAACTACTTATCGCTTTGAAACCTTGCTACAAACGAGAGTTTTGCGTACAAAACACGAACCCTTTTATGGTTTAGCTTTGATTATAAGGGAGTTTTGTTTCCCTTTCTTTCTGATACTTGTTCCATTCATCCCATGTCAAAATAATAAAAGAATTTTCCACATCCTAGACTTTGTTTCTGTTTTGTTGATTGATAACTTGTCTCCCAGTCATTGTCCCTAAAATAAAACATCAGTACCTTCAAACACCTCCCACTGCTAACCTCTAATATGACAAAACTTCCAATTTTGGTATCTCATTCTTTTGGCTTATGGATCACTGAAAGGCCCATCATACATGTTACGATTACACCAATGCTACATTTCGATCATTTTGTCATATTCATATTGATAGATCATAATTAAAATAAATAATTGAGTAATATATTTGTGTCGACAATAGAGGAGAGATCATCTATAGAGCAGTGAAGAGAATCCGAAAAGAGGGGCGTAATAAAACCTGTAACTACACCTTGGCTTCTGATTGAAAGAATCTTGAAGAGACCACTGCACCATTGCATGGAACATTTGTAAAAACATGGGGTAGCTAGTCGCTGTGGGGTTACGAGTTTGAACTTGAAGGTAGTGAATTTATTCAAAATAATATCAAAGATTAAGCTTGTATCAAGTCAACCATAGAACCGAACTGGTAGTAATAATTGTGTAATTATCCACTAGTGGAGTGGAGATAAGAATGCATAACATTGTGGACGTTGAACCCTATAAAAGAATTAGTTACCAGCCAAATATAGAACTGGTGTAAGGATAATTTATTTAATTGTGTTGAATGTTGACTCTTCTGATATGTACCAACATGATGTCCAACAAGTTAGGAGTGTAGAGACAGTGAGACATAAAGGAGTGAAAAAAAAAACTAAAGACGTGGCATTCATGAAATATTACACCATTCAACTAAGCTGTACTAAGATTGCTTGTTAAAGAATAACTTTCCAATACTTCATTTTGTGGATGAATTATAAAAATTCCAGACCACCCTTTTCACTTTTCACAAGGACAATATCATGATAAGAAGTTGGAAAGACAGAACTTCCCAGCATAAAATTTGCTTAAAAACAAGATATTCCCTAACGATCAGCATCACAAAAGAAAAATGCCTCAAACTGTTAAAGAGTAGATGATATTCCAAAGCCTTTACAAGATTAAGTTCAATTCTCTTATTCAATGCTCAAAAGCTGGCAGTCCAAACATATTTCTGTGAACCAAATGATTGTCGGTCGTTGGATTAGTGAGTCTACTCTCATCTAACTAACAATTATTTGGTGAACAGATTTGATGCATAGAGTATTATTCTTCTGATCCGCCAATCAAGGTTAGTGGAGTGAAGGGAGCCAATAAACGTGAGCCCCCCTACACTAGCCTTATTAAAAAGGTTCCTTACTGTACTATAGATAGGGTGTTAGCGCTTTAGTTTTATTGCAGGGGCANTCCGCCAATCAAGGTTAGTGGAGTGAAGGGAGCCAATAAACGTGAGCCCCCCTACACAAGCCTTATTAAAAAGGTTCTTTACTGTACTATAGATAGGGTGTTAGCGCTTTAGTTTTATTGCAGGGGCACGCTAGCCTGTTGAAAAACATAAGGTTTTTAGCGCCCTTACTTGTGGATGCCATTTCCACCCGGACAGAACCTCGAAGTGTAAAATATTGAGCTCATTCATAATATAATATGTTAACAATGTTCCCCTCATGTTTGAATTACATTAGACTTATAACTTCCCCTTGAATTTGACCTATCTCTATAATAAGCACTGTGTCCAAGTCACTTTTTGGAATAGTATGTTCTTCCAAGATTTAAGTTTCTTTTTTCAATTGTTTTCATTGAGTCACCACATTTTTCTCTATCAAGAGCATACTTTTTTGTCTGTTTCTTTGCGTTTCAAAATAGGTCTTATTGTGTTGCACATAGAAATTAATGGCCAATCACTTCATCATTCTATTGAAGCAAACCGTAGCAATCCATGCCTATATGACACCCTCACCATTCATTATTGGTGGTTGGCCCAATAGTTTACTCACTAATGGGATACCGTAACTCGCACTCTAAGAGCTCGTATCTTTATCTTATGAAGCATTATTAATATTGACACGATATAACGTTAACGTTTGGAGAGTCTTCTCTATTCACTAATTAGTCTTGCCAAGTTTCCAAGAGCCAACAGCGTTGCCAAGTTGCCAAGAGCCAACAGCCCAAGATAATGATGGATTAACTTTGCATGAACCATGTCAAGTCACTCTTCTGCTTTAAGTCAAGGACAAACACAAATTAGGAGATGGACAAAAGCCCAAGTAATTAACTGAATCTCCCAATGAATAAGAACCAATCAAAAAAGAGATCATTTGGCTCTTAAACCGACAATGTGTTTCATCAACTACATGATTCCCTCCAATGAACCTGTATCAGCCAGCTACAACAGCACTGCCTTTTTTGGGTGGTCTTTTCCTTTGGGATTTATCCCCCAAAAGCTAAAACCCACCCAAAAATATCCCTAAGTCCCTCTCTCTCTCTCTCTCTCTCTCTCTCTCTCTCTCTCTCTCCATGTCACTTGTCCAGGGTGGAGCTAAGATTTCATTTGGAGAGACAATATATAAATAATTATTTTTTGAAGTCCAAGTATAAGAAATATCTAAACATTCAGGCTCAATTACAAAATGAAACATAAAATCGCTATTGTTCAATCCTAACACAATATGGATAAAAAAGACACAAAATAACTTTAAATCTTTATATTTCAGCTCCACCACATTAAAAAAAAAAAACCACATTTAAGTAGAGCACGATGTTCTCTCAACTCCTAAAAATTATCTATATTTGATCAGTTCAATTTTAAATTTCATAGCAATTCATCCTTCATCTTATGATAAAGCCCAACTGAGATTATTTTTATCTTGTTGAAAATTTGATTTTATTGAAAAAACAACAAATGCTTTTGGTTGTCGCTTTTCGGTTAGGTATTTTATGATTTGCATATAATTGTGTTATCGGGCTATGTAACACTAAATTATCAAAAACAAAATATATGTTTTATTTGATAAGGGGGCACTAGGCCATTACTTGCTGAAAAATCAGCTATTATACAAACTTTTCAGAAATTAAAAGAGAATATTGTACCATTTCACAAGTGTTGTGAACTTTTATCATATACATACAATGGAGGTTTTTCAAAAGTCCCTAGAACCAATGTAGCTCTGCCCTTGCACTTGCCTCAGCCCGGAGTTTAGGGCTAGGAGTCAATAGTTTTCTGTATCTCCTGTGATGTTCTTTTGTTGAAGCCAGTTTGTGAAGGCTGAGAGGGTTTCCATGTCAGCTCTGTAATGTTTCTGTGTGAATTCTAGGAGAGTTGGCCATGAGAAATCTGGATATTTCCTTGGATTATCAGTGTCAACAAGCTGTTTTGGTGGGCTTACAACCTTGTCCTTCCTCGGACAAAGAAAGAATGCAAGAGATTTTCTGGGAGTTCTATTATTCACCACAGCTCTGTGCAAGCAACTCTTGTAGATCCCATTTGACAGAGCCTGAAAAAAGAACACATGATCATTCCATTTTATATATATCTGGTAAGACTGCAATATTGACTTCGATATCGGAGTGAATCGAAATTTATACACCGGCAACTCATTTGATATCAAGGTACGATTTAAGAAGTGATAAAGCTAGAGTAAAAAAAATTTCGATACCGCACTAAAAAATATTTGTAACCATAGTTCTTGGTTTGGTTTATTTATAGTCACAAAAGAATAAAGTAACGCAACATAATAAAGTATTTAAACTTTACATTTCTCACATTGTTATTGGATGGAAAAAAAAAAAAGAGGTATTGAAGATTAATATTTTATTATTGTATTTGGATCTTCAAAAGAACTGTTACGACTTAAAATAGCATAGATCGATCCTACAATATTAGGATTGATATCAAACAACCTTGTTTCATTTTAATATCACAATATTGAGTTATAATTCTACCCTTATTTTTGTATTAATTTTCGGTACATTAGCAACTCTTAAATATGATAGTCTTAATTTATCTTTAATATATTTAAAAACAGACGTCCTGAATTTAAATTCTTTAGAGTTAGACCATGAAGAATTTATCCTTCATGAATATCCTAGTCCCGACGTAGATAACCTACCTTTGATAGGTGCAGAGAGAAAATTACGCATAAATTAACCTAGACATCTCACCATTTAAAAAAGAAAAAACATTTTGGAAACCATCACAGATTTTGCATTTCTAAAGACAACTACTTGAGAGTTTGGATAATGAGAGGAACAAAAACATGGATAATGTTACCATGAATGTGTCACCAATATTGACAACAAAAGCTTCTGAATTGGGAGGAATGGAATGCCACTTTTTATCAACAAACACTTCAAGACCACCCACATCATCCTGGTGAAGGATGGTTAAAGATGTGGGGTCACAGTGGGGCCCAGTTCCAAGTGTAACATCTGGTTTTTGGCAAGGAGGGTAGTAGTTTAATCTCATTATGGAATCATTTCCTTCAAAGAATTCTCTGAAATGTGCAGGGCCAACTCCTAGGCTCATGCCCAAAAGCTCCATGATTCTTAGAGAGAGAGAGCTCATGGCTTCACAATATTCTTGGCAAATCCTCCTAAACAAAACCAAAATGGCCATAAATGTTAGCAACAAATCAATGGAAATTCAAATCATATTGTATCAAAATTTGTAACTAGATAAGGTTTGTAATAACTCATTTAGGATTCAAAAAGGTTCAATTATGAGTCAAAAAAAGGGGGTCGACCATGAATATTAGGATTAATTCTTGACAAACCCGTTTTATTTCTAATCTCATCACTAAATTGAGTCATAAATTCTTTGAGTAATTTTATGTACAGTACTGAAAAGTAACTGTTGACATTCTAGTTTTACCCAAACATCTAACATTCACTTAAATCATTAGACTCATACCCAAAATGTCTGAAATCTTCACCCATTGCATTCAAGAAGTACTCCTCCACCATGTTTGTGTACTGATCATCAACACAAACTCGAAAAGAAAGAGTTTCTTTCCATGGAAGCTTGGAGGAGAATCTATTAGTAAAACTACTAGAATATCCAGAGTGATCACCAAGTTTTCTCTGAACTTTTTGCTTCTCTGCAAGTGGGGTTTGAAAGAAGTAGTCCAAATTCTTATGAGCTTCATTTATAAGCTGTGAATCGATGCCATGGTTTACTACTAGAAACATACCATGCTTTTGACATGCCTCATTGACAAGCTTGGTGTAGTTTGATATAGTAAGAGGGTCACCGGAGTGGAAGGCTTTTAAGTCGATTGGAGGAAGAAGAAGAATAGGTGGTGGCTCACGACACGGCTTTTCGTCGTCCGGCCAGATGAAATGTGGGGGTATGTTTGGCTGGTGGTTTAAAATGGATGCATCAAAAACTAGAGGTTTTTGTGCAGTTTCTTGATTGTTTGTTGGAAGAGAGGACGGTGGTGAGAGTGGCCAAGAGGCAACCATTTGCATGTTTGTAAGTGCAAAAAACCTGTTGACAATGTGGAGAGAGAGAGAGAGAGAGAGAGAGAGAGAGAGAGATGGTTGTTGAGAGTAAGGAGAGAAAAGGGTTTAAATAAGCGGAGGTCGGTGAACAAATGTTTGGAATCCATTGAATGCACTGTTGCGTTATTCTCTCTCTCTCTCTCTCTCTACGTGTATATGTGTGTGTGCAAGACGCATAATGACTTTTATTGGATTATGGCAAACTTTCCTTTCTCAAGTGCCTCTCACGTGTATGTCAATTTAACGGAAATCACGTGTATGTCAATTTAACGGAAATCACAATATTACTAATTAATTTTATTAAAAGTGTAATTTAAAATAATTGATATTTGAGAGTATAAATAAAAAATTTTATAATTTTTCAAGGTAAAAACTGTCATTTGCCCTTTACAAAAATGACGAAAACGATCTCCACCAATGCTCTTTTCCCCGCATAATAAACTTTGAATAAACTAAGACGAGTAGCATATTATAATCCAACATACTCGGTAAATTATGACATTATAATAAATGCATAATTTCCCGTCATCTTTTTCTTGTAGTGATATCTATATGTGTAAGTATGTATGCATCAATTATAATAAACATCTTCTCATACCATGATCTCAACCCGCTATATTACCAAGTATTAGTTAAAAACCGACTTGATTAATGTGAATTCCGATTCAATTTATATGATTATTAATAAGAAAAATTGAATTGCATTGTAGGAAAACCTGCATATATATATATATATATATACATAAATGCAAGTGTTTTTTGGATTAATCCAAATTTATTTGAAGATGTTAAGATATGTTTATCCCATCTTAATTATGCATTTATTAATAACAAATATTTATTAGTTCAACTATTGTTATTAATATTAAAATCGGTACCTTACTTCTAAACTTTATTACTTACATGGGTGTTTTACGATTTTTGTGGGTCATTGTACAACCAAAAAATTTATTATTTTTACAGGTAATTTATCACTGTTGTGAATTTTTTAATGACTATTGTGGTAATTATTTTTCCCATCTTTCGTTGTTACAAAAATAAATTATCATATTTTGGGATGATTTAGCATATTTGTAGGCGTTTTTATTACTGTTGTTGAACCACAACAATGATAAATTTTGATACGGTATCAATTTCTTTTTTTTTTTTTGATACCGTAGACAACTCCTAAAGGAAAAAGTATTATGCAGTTTTTAATTCTATTATTGATATAAGTTAAATCATGATGTAATGATTCTTCTAAAAAAAAAATCACATAAATCTATAGTGCAAATCTGCAACTTCCAGAGATGTATGCATTAACTTATCTAGAAAAAGACAAAACCTATTGAGATGGCAAGATAAGGGAGACTTAAAAAACAGAGAATTAATAAATGCATAATTAAGATGGGATAAACATATCTTAACATCTTTAATAAATTTGGATCAATCCAAAAAACACTTGCATTTATGTATATATATATATATGCAGGTTTTCCTACAATGCAATTCAATTTTTCCTATTAATAATCATATAAATTGAAGCGGGATTCACGGTAATCAAGTCGGTTTTTTTTTAATTAATAAATAGAATTAAAAACTACATAATACTTTTTCCTTTAGGAGTTGTCTACAATATCGGAAAAAAGAAATTAATACCGTACCAAAATTTACCACTATTGTGGTTTCACAAGAGTAGTAAAAGTGCCCACAAATATGCTAAATCACCCACAAAAACGATAATTTATTTTTGTATCAACGAAAAATAATAAAAATAATTACAACAANAAGTGCCCACAAATATGCTAAATCACCCATAAAAACGATAATTTATTTTTGTATCAACGAAAAATAATAAAAATAATTACAACAATAGTCGTTAAAAAATCCACAACAGTGATAAATTACCCGTAAATATAGTAAATTTTTTAGTTGTAAAATAAATCACAAAAATCATAAAACACCCATGTAAGTAATAACTTTTAGAGGTACCGATTTTAATATTAATAACAATAGCTGAACTAATAAATATTTGTTCCAAACTTGGGAAATATTTGCGTCAAATGACTTCTGTCATAATAGAATGAACATTTTCAAGCTTTAAATCCCAAGCAGTAAGATAACTAAGCAAACTCACAAGTAGTAAACCGAAAAAGCAAACACAAAGTTATGGGGTGAAGCAAAACAATCTAACCCAAATGATGATAGTCATCCACTATGTTAGGTAGGCACGTGAATAACAGATTAGTTGAATGACCCCTCATACTTTGATTCATTAGGGTTAGGGATGGATAAAACCAATCAAAAATGAATATCGCACAAGTGATGGCAGAAAAGGGACTGCAGCAAACGACTAGAACTCTCTGCCGGAAGTGCTTTGAGTGTGAGCTACCACTCATCTAGTGGCAATGACGCATCTCTCAAAGGGGCCACCAATCGCCCAAATCACTGTAGTAAGCCCACCCCGTATTCGGTGGGTATCACTTACTTTGGTTATACTAGTTTATAGACCTAAAATAAAATGATAAGAGAATCGTAGAGGATAGAATACCATAATCAGTGTGCACGAATAATAAAATTTTGCTTGTAAAACATATATCACATTGTTGAATGCAATACCCAAGTACGAAATTATGATCGATCAAAATTAAAAATTATAAAGAAATGGGCAGAACATAAACTAGTCTTTAACAATCTATCCGACTATATGAATGCATTCTTACTAAGAAAGTAGCAAACCACCCAATAATTTATTTCCATCAATCCTGTCAACAGATTTTTCTTTTTCTAGAAACACTTCCATTTATCGAAGGGGTTATTGCAAGTTCATGAACTAAAATTGAGAGAGAACCTCAAATTTAAAAAGTCATGATAGTTCTTCATAACAAAATTTGAAGGTAAAATAGTAACCGATGACATGCGTAACATCGAGAGATCTATCCCCCTTTTTTATCTGTGATTGAGCTTCGTCACAATTACGTATGTTTCGAACTCCTACGTCTTACTTTCCAAATTATCCTAATGCGTTGGCTTATCACATTCTGAATCACCCATTTATATTAGCCAAGCATGTAAAACACCAGTATGAACTAAACTTTTTTTAAGGAAAAAAACGTGTTATTTTCCTTAAAATTATTTTTGTTTGAGGAAAAATGAAATTCAAGACACAAAGAAAGATGTTCTGAGGGACGAATCCAAGATTTTACTATTTTAATGTATAAAAATATATCAAAAACCATTGTATACAAAATACAAACAAAGTTAGCTACAAAAAATAAAAATGAACAAATATAAAAAGCTTGATATTATATATCCCTCGATCGTCAATCAAAGTGAAACTCGACGTTCTTTTTTATCATGAATTAATCAATGATCGAATCCGTATTACATTGTATAGCTGAATTTTAAGTTGGATAAAGTTTGTAAAGTAGTATTATATAATTATTTTGTCATATACCAGGAGAAGATTTAATGATAAAAGAAAATATTATTTTATTATGAAAAGAATATTTTATAAAGATAATTATTGAATGAAAATGAAAAACTTAAAAGAGGAATTGCCGGTAGAAATTGGTTTTTGGGTGGTGTGGGGTGGTTGGGGTTTTTGGGGAGAGAAGGGCGGGGGTGGTCCTGCACTGACCTCATTCTTCCAACTATTATATACACATAGGGGTCCGGAAGTATAGAGGGGCCGTCTTCCCCTAGGCATAGAGGGGGCCGTGTTCCTAGGCCCTGCTTTGGTTTTATTGTTATCTTTATCAATTTATGTGCATTTTGATTAAATTTTTTTTTGATTTGATTAGAGATGGCCGTGTTCCCCTAGGCCTTGCTTTGGTGTTGTTGCTATATGGATTAATTTACACATATTTTGATTGATCTTTTTTTGGATTTGATCAAAAATAAGTCATTTATGTCAAGATTAAAATATTCATGAGAGATAAATCTCTCGTGATTGACTCTAAAATTTTTTCACAAAATATTTAATTTACGACTCGTCCCAATTACCCAAAACACTCCATAGTGAGTTTTACATTCGAAACTCTGGTCAAGGCATCTAACAAAGTGGTGGTTTGTCAAAGATATAATGCTTAGATTTGGTGGAACAATAGCTATCTTAAAAGCAAAATTTTTAGTTCATTTCAGACCAACAAGCTGGACCTATTTCTTGCTATCCTCGTACGTTCTTTCAGTTCAAGATGTGACATTCTTAACCTGTCAAGGTGGCATGGATGACATAGTTTCAGGAATTAATATTTTTAAATTTCAAGGTTTGAGTCTTGTAAAACACGTAAATATTGATTGATTTAATAATTGCGTGCATTCAAGTTTATCGTAACATTTACGAGTTTAAAAAATGTATAATTGAGCCGATACTTGACAGTTATAAACAAAAACGCGAAAAGGGAATTCTTTGATGGGTGGGTGTGGTGGAGACTGTAGTCGTGAGGTATTGGGGGGCAAGGGTGATCTAATTCTGATTTGGGCTCTGTAACTTANTTTTTTTTGATTTGATTAGAGATGGCCGTGTTCCCCTAGGCCTTGCTTTGGTGTTGTTGCTATATGGATTAATTTACACATATTTTGATTGATCTTTTTTTGGATTTGATCAAAAATAAGTCATTTATGTCAAGATTAAAATATTCATGAGAGATAAATCTCTCGTGATTGACTCTAAAATTTTTTCACAAAATATTTAATTTACGACTCGTCCCAATTACCCAAAACACTCCATAGTGAGTTTTACATTCGAAACTCTGGTCAAGGCATCTAACAAAGTGGTGGTTTGTCAAAGATATAATGCTTAGATTAGGTGGAACAATAGCTATCTTAAAAGCAAAATTTTTAGTTCATTTCAGACCAACAAGCTGGACCTATTTCTTGCTATCCTCGTACGTTCTTTCAGTTCAAGATGTGACATTCTTAACCTGTCAAGGTGGCATGGATGACATAGTTTCAGGAATTAATATTTTTAAATTTCAAGGTTTGAGTCTTGTAAAACACGTAAATATTGATTGATTTAATAATTGCGTGCATTCAAGTTTATCGTAACATTTACGAGTTTAAAAAATGTATAATTGAGCCGATACTTGACAGTTATAAACAAAAACGCGAAAAGGGAATTCTTTGATGGGTGGGTGTGGTGGAGACTGTAGTCGTGAGGTATTGNAAAAAAAAAAAACCACATTTAAGTAGAGCACGATGTTCTCTCAACTCCTAAAAATTATCTATATTTGATCAGTTCAATTTTAAATTTCATAGCAATTCATCCTTCATCTTATGATAAAGCCCAACTGAGATTATTTTTATCTTGTTGAAAATTTGATTTTATTGAAAAAACAACAAATGCTTTTGGTTGTCGCTTTTCGGTTAGGTATTTTATGATTTGCATATAATTGTGTTATCGGGCTATGTAACACTAAATTATCAAAAACAAAATATATGTTTCATTTGATAAGGGGGCACTAGGCCATTACTTGCTGAAAAATCAGCTATTATACAAACTTTTCAGAAATTAAAAGAGAATATTGTACCATTTCACAAGTGTTGTGAACTTTTATCATATAAATACAATGGAGGTTTTTCAAAAGTCCCTAGAACCAATGTAGCTCTGCCCTTGCACTTGCCTCAGCCCGGAGTTTAGGGCTAGGAGTCAATAGTTTTCTGTATCTCCTGTGATGTTCTTTTGTTGAAGCCAGTTTGTGAAGGCTGAGAGGGTTTCCATGTCAGCTCTGTAATGTTTCTGTGTGAATTCTAGGAGAGTTGGCCATGAGAAATCTGGATATTTCCTTGGATTATCAGTGTCAACAAGCTGTTTTGGTGGGCTTACAACCTTGTCCTTCCTCGGACAAAGAAAGAATGCAAGAGATTTTCTGGGAGTTCTATTATTCACCACAGCTCTGTGCAAGCAACTCTTGTAGATCCCATTTGACAGAGCCTGAAAAAAGAACACATGATCATTCCATTTTATATATATCTGGTAAGACTGCAATATTGACTTCGATATCGGAGTGAATCGAAATTTATACACCGGCAACTCATTTGATATCAAGGTACGATTTAAGAAGTGATAAAGCTAGAGTAAAAAAAATTTCGATACCGCACTAAAAAATATTTGTAACCATAGTTCTTGGTTTGGTTTATTTATAGTCACAAAAGAATAAAGTAATGCAACATAATAAAGTATTTAAACTTTACATTTCTCACATTGTTATTGGATGGAAAAAAAAAAAAGAGGTATTGAAGATTAATATTTTATTATTGTATTTGGATCTTCAAAAGAACTGTTACGACTTAAAATAGCATAGATGGATCCTACAATATTAGGATTGATATCAAACAACCTTGTTTCATTTTAATATCACAATATTGAGTTATAATTCTACCCTTATTTTTGTATTAACTTTCGGTACATTAGCAACTCCTAAATATGATAGTCTTAATTTATCTTTAATATATTTAAAAACAGACGTCCAGAGTTTAAATTCTTTAGAGTTAGACCATGAAGAATTTATCCTTCATGAATATCCTAGTCCCGACGTAGATAACCTACCTTTGACAGGTGCAGAGAGAAAATTACGCATAAATTAACCTAGACATCTCACCATTTAAAAAAGAAAAAACATTTTGGAAACCATCACAGATTTTGCATTTCTAAAGACAACTACTTGAGAGTTTGGATAATGAGAGGAACAAAAACATGGATAATGTTACCATGAATGTGTCACCAATATTGACAACAAAAGCTTCTGAATTGGGAGGAATGGAATGCCACTTTTTATCATCAAACACTTCAAGACCACCCACATCATCCTGGTGAAGGATGGTTAAAGATGTGGGGTCACAGTGGGGCCCAGTTCCAAGTGTAACATCTGGTTTTTGGCAAGGAGGGTAGTAGTTTAATCTCATTATGGAATCATTTCCTTCAAAGAATTCTCTGAAATGTGCAGGGCCAACTCCTAGGCTCATGCCCAAAAGCTCCATGATTCTTAGAGAGAGAGAGCTCATGGCTTCACAATATTCTTGGCAAATCCTCCTAAACAAAACCAAAATGGCCATAAATGTTAGCAACAAATCAATGGAAATTCAAATCATATTGTATCAAAATTTGTAACTAGATAAGGTTTGTAATAACTCATTTAGGATTCAAAAAGGTTCAATTATGAGTCAAAAAAAGGGGGTCGACCATGAATATTAGGATTAATTCTTGACAAACCCGTTTTATTTCTAATCTCATCACTAAATTGAGTCATAAATTCTTTGAGTAATTTTATGTACAGTACTGAAAAGTAACTGTTGACATTCTAGTTTTACCCAAACATCTAACATTCACTTAAATCATTAGACTCATACCCAAAATGTCTGAAATCTTCACCCATTGCATTCAAGAAGTACTCCTCCACCATGTTTGTGTACTGATCATCAACACAAACTCGAAAAGAAAGAGTTTCTTTCCATGGAAGCTTGGAGGAGAATCTATTAGTAAAACTACTAGAATATCCAGAATGATCACCAAGTTTTCTCTGAACTTTTTGCTTCTCTGCAAGTGGGGTTTGAAAGAAGTAGTCCAAATTCTTATGAGCTTCATTTATAAGCTGTGAATCGATGCCATGGTTTACTACTAGAAACATACCATGCTTTTGACATGCCTCATTGACAAGCTTGGTGTAGTTTGATATAGTAAGAGGGTCACCGGAGTGGAAGGCTTTTAAGTCGATTGGAGGAAGAAGAAGAATAGGTGGTGGCTCACGACACGGCTTTTCGTCGTCCGGCCAGATGAAATGTGGGGGTATGTTTGGCTGGTGGTTTAAAATGGATGCATCAAAAACTAGAGGTTTTTGTGCAGTTTCTTGATTGTTTGTTGGAAGAGAGGACGGTGGTGAGAGTGGCCAAGAGGCAACCATTTGCATGTTTGTAAGTGCAAAAAACCTGTTGACAATGTGGAGAGAGAGAGAGAGAGAGAGAGAGAGAGAGAGAGATGGTTGTTGAGAGTAAGGAGAGAAAAGGGTTTAAATAAGCGGAGGTCGGTGAACAAATGTTTGGAATCCATTGAATGCACTGTTGCGTTATTCTCTCTCTCTCTCTCTCTCTACGTGTATATGTGTGTGTGCAAGACGCATAATGACTTTTATTGGATTATGGCAAACTTTCCTTTCTCAAGTGCCTCTCACGTGTATGTCAATTTAACGGAAATCACGTGTATGTCAATTTAACGGAAATCACAATATTACTAATTAATTTTATTAAAAGTGTAATTTAAAATAATTGATATTTGAGAGTATAAATAAAAAATTTTATAATTTTTCAAGGTAAAAACTGTCATTTGCCCTTTACAAAAATGACGAAAACGATCTCCACCAATGCTCTTTTCCCCGCATAATAAACTTTGAATAAACTAAGACGAGTAGCATATTATAATCCAACATACTCGGTAAATTATGACATTATAATAAATGCATAATTTCCCGTCATCTTTTTCTTGTAGTGATATCTATATGTGTAAGTATGTATGCATCAATTATAATAAACATCTTCTCATACCATGATCTCAACCCGCTATATTACCAAGTATTAGTTAAAAACCGACTTGATTAATGTGAATTCCGATTCAATTTATATGATTATTAATAAGAAAAATTGAATTGCATTGTAGGAAAACCTGCATATATATATATACATAAATGCAAGTGTTTTTTGGATTAATCCAAATTTATTTGAAGATGTTAAGATATGTTTATCCCATCTTAATTATGCATTTATTAATAACAAATATTTATTAGTTCAACTATTGTTATTAATATTAAAATCGGTACCTTACTTCTAAACTTTATTACTTACATGGGTGTTTTACGATTTTTGTGGGTCATTGTACAACCAAAAAATTTATTATTTTTACAGGTAATTTATCACTGTTGTGAATTTTTTAATGACTATTGTGGTAATTATTTTTCCCATCTTTCGTTGTTACAAAAATAAATTATCATATTTTGGGATGATTTAGCATATTTGTAGGCGTTTTTATTACTGTTGTTGAACCACAACAATGATAAATTTTGATACGGTATCAATTTCTTTTTTTTTTTTTGATACCGTAGACAACTCCTAAAGGAAAAAGTATTATGCAGTTTTTAATTCTATTATTGATATAAGTTAAATCATGATGTAATGATTCTTCTAAAAACAAAATCACATAAATCTATAGTGCAAATCTGCAACTTCCAGAGATGTATGCATTAACTTATCTAGAAAAAGACAAAACCTATTGAGATGGCAAGATAAGGGAGACTTAAAAAACAGAGAATTAATAAATGCATAATTAAGATGGGATAAACATATCTTAACATCTTTAATAAATTTGGATCAATCCAAAAAACACTTGCATTTATGTATATATATATATATGCAGGTTTTCCTACAATGCAATTCAATTTTTCCTATTAATAATCATATAAATTGAAGCGGGATTCACGGTAATCAAGTCGGTTTTTTTTTAATTAATAAATAGAATTAAAAACTACATAATACTTTTTCCTTTAGGAGTTGTCTACAATATCGGAAAAAAGAAATTAATACCGTACAAAAATTGACCACTATTGTGGTTTCACAAGAGTAGTAAAAGTGCCCACAAATATGCTAAATCACCCATAAAAACGATAATTTATTTTTGTATCAACGAAAAATAATAAAAATAATTACAACAATAGTCGTTAAAAAATCCACAACAGTGATAAATTACCCGTAAATATAGTAAATTTTTTAGTTGTAAAATAAATCACAAAAATCATAAAACACCCATGTAAGTAATAACTTTTAGAGGTACCGATTTTAATATTAATAACAATAGCTGAACTAATAAATATTTGTTCCAAACTTGGGAAATATTTGCGTCAAATGACTTCTGTCATAATAGAATGAACATTTTCAAGCTTTAAATCCCAAGCAGTAAGATAACTAAGCAAACTCACAAGTAGTAAACCGAAAAAGCAAACACAAAGTTATGGGGTGAAGCAAAACAATCTAACCCAAATGATGATAGTCATCCACTATGTTAGGTAGGCACGTGAATAACAGATTAGTTGAATGACCCCTCATACTTTGATTCATTAGGGTTAGGGATGGATAAAACCAATCAAAAATGAATATCGCACAAGTGATGGCAGAAAAGGGACTGCAGCAAACGACTAGAACTCTCTGCCGGAAGTGCTTTGAGTGTGAGCTACCACTCATCTAGTGGCAATGACGCATCTCTCAAAGGGGCCACCAATCGCCCAAATCACTGTAGTAAGCCCACCCCGTATTCGGTGGGTATCACTTACTTTGGTTATACTAGTTTATAGACCTAAAATAAAATGATAAGAGAATCGTAGAGGATAGAATACCATAATCAGTGTGCACGAATAATAAAATTTTGCTTGTAAAACATATATCACATTGTTGAATGCAATACCCAAGTACGAAATTATGATCGATCAAAATTAAAAATTATAAAGAAATGGGCAGAACATAAACTAGTCTTTAACAATCTATCCGACTATATGAATGCATTCTTACTAAGAAAGTAGCAAACCACCCAATAATTTATTTCCATCAATCCTGTCAACAGATTTTTCTTTTTCTAGAAACACTTCCATTTATCGAAGGGGTTATTGCAAGTTCATGAACTAAAATTGAGAGAGAACCTCAAATTTAAAAAGTCATGATAGTTCTTCATAACAAAATTTGAAGGTAAAATAGTAACCGATGACATGCGTAACATCGAGAGATCTATCCCCCTTTTTTATCTGTGATTGAGCTTCGTCACAATTACGTATGTTTCGAACTCCTACGTCTTACTTTCCAAATTATCCTAATGCGTTGGCTTATCACATTCTGAATCACCCATTTATATTAGCCAAGCATGTAAAACACCAGTATGAACTAAACTTTTTTTAAGGAAAAAAACGTGTTATTTTCCTTAAAATTATTTTTGTTTGAGAAAAAATGAAATTCAAGACACAAAGAAAGATGTTCTGAGGGACGAATCCAATATTTTACTATTTTAATGTATAAAAATATATCAAAAACCATTGTATATAAAATACAAACAAAGATAGCTACAAAAAATAAAAATGAACAAAAATAAAAAGTTTGATATTGTGTATCCCTCGATCGTCAATCAAAGTGAAACTCGACGTTCTTTTTTATCATGAAATTAATCAATGATCGAATCCGTATTACATTGTATAGCTGAATTTTAAGTTGGATAAAGTTTGTAAAGTAGTATTATATAATTATTTTGTCATATACCAGGAGAAGATTTAATGATAAAAGAAAATATTATTTTATTATGAAAAGAATATTTTATAAAGATAATTATTGAATGAAAATGAAAAACTTAAAAGAGGAATTGCCGGTAGAAATTGGTTTTTGGGTGGTGTGGGGTGGTTGGGGTTTTTGGGGAGAGAAGGGCGGGGGTGGTCCTGCACTGACCTCATTCTTCCAACTATTATATACACATAGGGGTCCGGAAGTATAGAGGGGCCGTCTTCCCCTAGGCATAGAGGGGGCCGTGTTCCTAGGCCCTGCTTTGGTTTTATTGTTATCTTTATCAATTTATGTGCATTTTGATTAAATTTTTTTTTGATTTGATTAGAGATGGCCGTGTTCCCCTAGGCCTTGCTTTGGTGTTGTTGCTATATGGATTAATTTACACATATTTTGATTGATCTTTTTTTGGATTTGATCAAAAATAAGTCATTTATGTCAAGATTAAAATATTCATGAGAGATAAATCTCTCGTGATTGACTCTAAAATTTTTTCACAAAATATTTAATTTACGACTCGTCCCAATTACCCAAAACACTCCATAGTGAGTTTTACATTCGAAACTCTGGTCAAGGCATCTAACAAAGTGGTGGTTTGTCAAAGATATAATGCTTAGATTAGGTGGAACAATAGCTATCTTAAAAGCAAAATTTTTAGTTCATTTCAGACCAACAAGCTGGACCTATTTCTTGCTATCCTCGTACGTTCTTTCAGTTCAAGATGTGACATTCTTAACCTGTCAAGGTGGCATGGATGACATAGTTTTAGGAATTAATATTTTTAAATTTCAAGGTTTGAGTCTTGTAAAACACGTAAATATTGATTGATTTAATAATTGCATGCATTCAAGTTTATCGTAACATTTACGAGTTTAAAAAATGTATAATTGAGCCGATACTTGACAGTTATAAACAAAAACGTGAAAAGGGAATTCTTTGATGGGTGGGTGTGGTGGAGACTGTAGTCGTGAGGTATTGGGGGGCAAGGGTGATCTAATTCTGATTTGGGCTCTGTAACTTAAATAGGAAAAAGATCGAACAGATGGTGGTGGACTAGAAAGGCAGTGTTTGTGCAAAGATTGGACAACGGAATTTGGAATAAGGGAGTTGTTGACAATTACATCCACATAAAAGGGCAAACTTTACGCCCCAAAAAAAAAAAAATTTAATATCAGTACCGTTAGTTACTATTTTATACAATAAAATTAAAATTTTGAAGAAGAAATTACAACTTACAACTATTCAATGGAGTTTATGATCGATTACAGAAACCTATGATCAATCATGAAAAATGTGGTATCGATCCTTATATTTCATGATCAATTATATTTTTTCAAGTTGTAAGTTATATTTTAAAAAAATTATAACTTAATTTTAAAAAATTATAATTTTTGATACAAATATTATCGGCGATACCGTGGAACGTCCACGTAAAGGAGGACCCCGAAGCTATTAGAGTGGTGGTTTTGAAGACCAGCCTGGAAATTTTTTGAAAGGACAATAACCTGAATTTTCACGTACGGTTCAGAAGATAGTGGGTTTTGCACCATAACTTCAATTTTGAAGATGAGAATGGTCCAATGCTAGAGTTTTGACACGAGAGTTTGCATTATTTGTTGGGCAAATTACACTTTATTCCCTCAACTTCAATAAGTTACTCTCTCTAGCTCAAGTCTATCCCTGAAGAAAAGAGCACATCACCAAGATTCTCTTTCAAGAGATTTAAATCCTCTTCAAGTTATTCAATATTGATGATGCTCGAAAATGTTAACTTAAGTCCAGAACCACAATTCATTGGCCTAGAAAGGGAATAGAATGGATATATGAGTTGGAAATAGATGAAACTGCAAGAGAAAGGCAAAAACGTTATGTAAGTGGTTTATCTTAGTCGAAAGACTTAGATTACGTCTACTGTAATGAAGTCTCTTGTTATTTGGAAGTGTATATTGCTTGAAGAAGGTTATTACAATGGTTCTTTTGACTTATAGCCTTTACCAAAAATGCTTAGAGAATACAAGCTTATATGTGTGGTTCATAGTGTAGACAATGAGTAAGATGTTGATCGTCCTTGTTCCACAGGGTAATAGTGTCCTATTTATACAAGTAATTCTTCTAGGGTTTCTTGCGACTCCTTCCTCATTTTTTGTTGATTTTGTGGATCCTTCTACTTTTGTCTTGTGGTGACCTCTGCCATATGACGCCACTGCATCCATGACCTTTGAGCGATTATGCGCACCAATATTCTCTGTGGCAGAGAGCGCGTGTTTGTTATGGATATTAGAAGTGGTCCTTCTGCCCTCAGGACACGTGGCACGACATGAGTGGTTTAGGATCGACAAGGGGACCGAGCTCCTTTTATCCCAAGATGACCTCCCGCTGGGCTGGACTTCAAGCCTTTAGGTACTGTCGAGCTTCATCCTTTAGATGTAGTCCATTCTAATTTGGAGTGGACAGGCTGCGGGTGAGTGGTTTAAGCCACTCTGCAAGTAGAGGCCTTCTGGACCTATTGGGCTCTTGATTAGGGCGGCTTATATCTAAAATTCCACCATTATCAGTTGTCCCCCAGCCCCAGGTCACAAGGATGATGTCAGCTCTAACTTGGGGTTAAAAATGTCTATTTTGAATTTGGCATGGTTTTCTTGAGTGACGGTTGCACATGATTGTTGGTGCTGCCCTGGGTCGTGCTGGGTTAACCTGTGCCTACTATGATGAGACGGTTATGCTTAGAGGGACGCACGTGTCACCTATAGAAGGGTCTTTTGGTGTGGTTTCCTTCACACGCTCTATTCCACATCTTATCACGAAATAAATGCTATGTATAAAAGAGAAAAAATCCCTTTGTCTTTCCCACTTTGTGCCTTTGAATTCTCATCTCTTTGTGCTCTCTTTCTTCCTCCGATTTTTGAGGCGTCTATTCCATGCTCTTCGGTGATCTAGGGTTTCTTCGTTCCCAGTTCCTCTACGTTTCTAGCCTTTGACTAGGTACATTCTTATTTCTTCCTTCTTTTTGCTCGATTTGGATCCCTTCAACCCTCCTTGCTGGGGTTTTGGGTTTTGTTTCTTGGTTTGGAGGTTTAGTTATTTTGGGAGCCATTCCTGTGATTTCTCTTTCGTTTCGTGATTTGTAGACCATTCTCTGTTGTTGAGGCTATCCTTATTTAGCACTTGGTGCCTGAGACCTTTATTCTTGACGGACTGCGTCTTACATTTACCTTCTCTACATTCTAGTTTGCGATCTGAACCAGCAATGAGGAGGGTTGTTTCTTCTTCTGAATTTGAGTTTGAGGAGGAGGTTGACGAGGGTGTTGAGGGGGGTTTTGCGGCTTCTACTAGTGGTCATTCTGAGGAGGAGGCGTCCTCTCCCATTGTTAGCGATGTAGCAGTCAGTGGCGATCAATTTTCCCTCTCTTTAGCAAAGAATTTAAAGTTTCTTCCCAGTGATCCTACCAAGGAGATTTTTGGGTCAACCATTGAGGTTTCGACCTCAACCCCTTTGGTAGAAGTTTAGGTTCCCTTAGCATTGCCCCCCGCTCCTTCCGATTATTCTAAGTAGAAGAAATCTAAGGTGGCCCCGCCTTCTGTTCCCAAGAAAAAGACTCATCGGGATTTATCCGACCTAACCTGTTGTGTTGAGTTGACCTCTAGTCACCTCAATGATGAGGATTTGGAGGAGTTGAGGTCGGATCTGTATTATTGCATTCTCTCGAGGAGGATGAGAGGTGCAACTCTTCTATTCACGGGATGACCTACTTCTTTGAGTCCACTTTCTGTGTCTATCTCCGATTTCCCGTTCATCCCTCTACGATATTCTTGTTTTTTATAATGTTTGCCCAGCTCGACTTTCTCCAAATGGTTGGGGTCTTCAAGTTAGTTTTCTCATCCATTGGTTCAAGGGTGAAAATGACTCTCATCCCACTATTTGAGAATTTGTCTCCCTTTTTTTAACTTAAATCCTCTTATTCTTTGGGTTTTTTGTACGTCGCTAAGGGGGAAAAGACAGAATTTAATTTTCGAGCTCTCATCTTCCCAAAAGGGGTGGAATTCGAGGTTTTTCTTTGTTAGAGGTGACTCCTGGGAGCTGTCAGGCAAACTTGATGACGTTCCTCGTATTCTTAGGTTTTGGGAGATCCCGAGGAACACTAGTAAGGCCAATTTATTGGCTATGCTTTTCCTTTCATATTCATTTTCACTAATATCTATCTAACTTCTAACTTGTCTTATAGGTTTTTTCCCAGCTCTTGACACGATGGAGGCGGGTAGAGTATCTAGAACCAAAGCTTTTGCCTTATAATCCTTCCTTTATCTTGTGACTGACGAGAATCTTGCATGGTACAAGCTCAGGCCATATGTGAACGTTGACCCTGCTTTGGAACCAACACCGTTACTTGCCCCCTAATCTGATATATGGATTAATATCTCATTATGGCGGCTTTCTCGGATATCGAGAAATCGAGGAAAATAAGGAGGCTAATAAAGAGTTCACAGTTGCCCCCCAAAGAGGTGCAAATGTCTGAGCAAACATCTACCACCGTGGAGCAAAAGTGTGAGGACCTTGCCTCCCTTGAAGGTGCTGCCTTACCTTCTTTGCCCCCTGAGCTTCCCAAGAACAAATCTTCACCCAAGGAATTTGTACCAAGACGGCCCACAGTAGCAGCAGCTTCTCATGTCTCTCCTCAGCCTACTCCACAAAAAGTCAGAAAGGGGAAATCCATCTCTCCCCAGTCCAAAGCCCAGAGGAGTGAATTCCTTCGCCACCCTGGGGCGATCGTGACTACTCTGACCGAGGGTTTCCACATCAGACCCTACGGTGGCTATGCGAGTTCCTTACAAGAAGAAGACTCAGTAAGCCATTCGGGGTTTGGCTGAGGTACCCCATGTCCTTCCTCGTGTTTTTCTCCAAAATACTCATTCTAGGGCATTTTTGTCATTTTTCTATGCTGACTGATTCCTCCTTTTGTTAGTCGCTTGCTTGTGAGAATGATAGATTTTCATCATGAAGAAGAGTTGATGAAGGCCAGAGAATCCGTCGACGCTTTGGTGGCGGGTAAAGAAGCTGCTGAGGGGAAGGTGACGAATCTGACCGTCGAAATGACTGAACTAAAGAGAATTTATGATAAGCTTAACGTCCATTATCAGGGCCTCACCAAGCTTAAGGATTCCTACTTGGAAGCCAAAGATACTGAGCTGGCGACGAAGGATGCAAAAGTGGCGCCTTTGAGGGCCAAAGTTTTTGAGCTTCTCAAAGAGCGTTGCCGACTTCGTAAAGGGGTTCATGAATTTCTAGGAAAAAGTTGAGGATGTTTATCTCGTCCTCGATCTGGATTCCTTTGTGCCGCAACTCGAGAAGAAAAAGCCGACTGAAGTGGCTGAATCGGCTGACCAGGACAAGGTTGAGGTGTCGGGTGCCGAGAAGGAAATTACGACTAAGGTAACTAGAGCCGAGAAGCCAGGTGCTGAGAAAGATACAATCATTGAGGAGGCCGACGGTGGAGAAGTGACCGCTACTTAAGCTGGGCTTGCTATTACCCTTTCTTTACATTGTAACCTATTGACATTCCCCTTTTGTACTACCTCATTTTCACTGAATGACAATGACGCTTACTCTTCTTGCTAGCTGTTTGTTTTCCATGAATGTGTTGTGGCCCATTTTGCTCCTTTTCGACAACAATGGATGATAATGCCTACTTTGGGATATGTTGTCACAGGATTTATTACCGACTTTTGCAATAGTCGTGATCATAATGTCATCTTTGAGGGTGATTCTGTCATGAAAGAAAATGAGTTGCCCCTTTATCGAGCTGACTTCACCATTTCTCCAGACTAACTTGGCTAATTAATTGTCTTGGCCGAGCATACTAGGGTTATTTTGGATTTTTTTCATTCCTTTTTGTGTACTCTAAACTTGACGATTTCTTTCAGTAGGGAAAGTACGTCGCTAGCGAGGGATAGTGGCTCCTTAAAAGTCGTATCCTAACGTTTCCATAGCTGCCACGTGTCCATCGCATTAAATGCGATGGACGTTCATTAACTATGTCTTGCAAAGGCGATGCACACTCGTCTACTTCTTTTATAAATTAACCCCTTTAGTGAACGATCCTTCTACTTTTAGCGCCAATTTTTTTCACTGTTTACACCTGGTTGGAGATTTCTTCTTTTGTGTTAAAACCCTTCGTATCCTGTTCTTATGGCTGAGACTCCCCTTTCTTATTATGAAACCATGGAACGGACCTACCCTAACGCCGATGCCAACGAAATTAATGAAGAAGAGGCTCAGGCTATCGCCAGGAGCTACGAATTCCCCAGTGGGGTAATCGTTTGCAATGCTAAGTGGCATCTATTTCATAGTTCTCTAAAGGGAACGATTTTCTTTTTTGAAGTTCTTTTTCTGTTGGGGCTTCGGTTTCCTCTCCACCCTTTCATTCGAGAGATTTTGCACTTTTTCAATTTTTACCCTTCCATGCTTCTTCATCTAAGTGGGCAATTTTACTGGCATTTATGGCGATGTGGAAGAGGTTATTTTCCCAATCCAGGGTCACTTTGGCTAAGTTCCTCAACTTTTTTCACCCTGTAGGAGTATCTAAATTCTACCACTTTGCCCCCAAAGCGAAGGGAAGAGACTCATATCATCGACCTTCCTTTTGATTTGGAAGGATGGAAGAAAAGATATTTCTTTGTCTCTGGAAATTGTTGGGAGTTCGTGCCCCACACGACGTCGTCAATTAGGGTCCTTATGACTTGGGGAGAACGCAGACATCTTGGTGAGTCTTCCTTCTATTGGTTTGCTCTTGCGGTGTTTACTGATGTTTAACTCGGCTAATGGCCCTGTTTTTTTCTTTTGTTGTAGACGAGTTCCTTACCTTATCTAGTGAGGAGTAAGCTCAGATTAGTTCTAGTTTTCCTTTTAGCTTTGCCACACTTATTTGCACTGCTCTACCTTCTGCTCCAAGCAATCACAAGTGTCTGTCATTCCTTACATCTTGTGCTAAGTGTTGGTGAATTGATTGAGTTTTCTCTTTGACCGCCTTTCTCCTCTAGTCTCCACGTACCTGTGAGCCAGAAGGACGTGATTGTTGAGTAAGTTGGTCGCAAGAGGAAAACGCGGGGTTATGACTCCCCAACAAAAAGGCCCAGGCTTGTAGAGAGAGGCCCAGGCTTATGGAGGGTAGCCAAGCAACAACGTCGGGCTCAATGGTTAAAATTGAAGCTTCTCCAACTACTCTAAAGACCTCGACGCTGACTCTTTCTGTTGTTCCCGAGCTTCCAATTCCTCCTGACATGGCTGAGGCGCTGTTGCAAGTGCCCTAACCCATTTGAAACGGCGACACCTAGGGTGCTGACTCGTGACCCCGAGGGAGGGCCAGTGAGGCGCGGCTCCTCAACTGTCGGTGCGGAGGGATCTAGCTTGGGTTTATCTAGTCAAGCCCCAGTCGTGGACCTTGAGGAAAGTTTGTTGGACAACGTTACTCTGAGTAGTCGAGCTCTCATGATGTTGATTCTCCAAGTTGATCTACAACGTTTTGTTGACCATTCTTATAGGGCTAGGAGCCAGGATGCTCTGCATGCCCTTTTTCAAGTGATACGTGTCACCTTTTCCATCTTTAACTTTCTTTGCTTCAACCATATACATATTTTTCCTCCTGTTTGAATCCCAAGTCGCGACGCATGTATGCACCTTTGGATGTGAGATCCATCATTTGAAAGAGGAGGTCTGCAAGAAGGACGTCGAGCTCAAAGAGGCCCATAAGATTCATCCTTTGTCAAGGAGACTCGACAAAGGAATTTTGAGCTCTTGAGCTGGGGTTTCACTATGGAGTCTGAGCTGGAGGTGGCTCTTGAGCAAAGAGCTTAGATGTCTTAGTAGCTGATTGTTGCGACTACCTTAAGGATGTCCTTACGGGAGTAGTTGGAGGTCCAAATAGAAAAATTAGAGTCCCTGCAGGATGAGTTTGACTCTCAAACCGTCGAGGCGGTCTGCTTTGAGATCGACAAAGTGATGCCACTGGCTCAAGTGACTGAGTTGCAGGAGTCTCTGACCTTGGAGCGCAAGCTAGTCGAGAAGCAGTGCAAGGAGATTGAGAAGATCAAGAAAGAAACTGCTCAGGTATTTGTGGACGGGTTCTTCAACTTCCAAGACCAAGCGGTTGAGAAGTACCTTGACTTAGGTCTGGATCAATTTGTGCTGCGATTCGATCTCCCTCCAGGCGATTCCTCTAGCGATGGTCCTTCTGGGGCAGCTCCACCATCCAACCATCCTTGAAGAACAAGTTTCTCTTTTCTCTCTCATTTTTTTTAATGTAATTTTCTTTGCCACTTGTAAAATTTTGCCTTTTTGCAATGAAGTGTTGTTGATCTCTTGCCATGCTCTCTTGCCCCTACTCCAAGGAGGTCTTGACCTGTTTGGAATATAATTTTTTATTTCCACTATCTTCTTGCTCCCAACCTGATTTGCATGATCTCATGCAATTCTATCTTGGGTTGTGCATAGTCGGGCTCTTAGTCTTTTAGCCAACTTTGCTCGGCTGTAAATTCTGCTCGGTTGTGCCATTAAGCGGTATTGTGAAACCTCTTCTGTTATTGTACACTCTTAAGTCGAAGTGTACGGATTCAGATAAAAACTCGTAAATGAACTGTTATTTGTGCCCACCTAACTCCACCTACCTTTTTAATATGCCATTATCATTGATTACTGTCATGATTGTGGAATTTTAACAATCGCCTCTTCACCTTTGCATGCTATTTATTCCTTTTAAGCCTGTTGCTTCGAATCCTTCACTTTCTTACCTCCCTTCAGAAATCTTCTTGCACCTTGCCTCTTTCCAGACTTCATGGCTTCTTCCCCTTCCCCATTGTTCAGACATTGTGCCCAGGCTATGCTTAATGATGCCTAGTACTCAATATTTCAGCTCCCTTCACTGCTTATCGCTTCTAATGTAGAGGCATTAAGTAGGCGGTTCGACTTCCCGGATGCCTTGCCTCTCAAGGCCCCCACCTCTGACAAACCCTGCAACCTTCTCTTCCGGTGGGAGAAGAGAAGGCTTATTTGAAATGGGCCTGCACTTGCCTATCCACACAGACTTTGGGTGGGTTTTATCTTTCTATGGGTTATGCCCTTCTCACCTTTCCCTTAAAAGGTGGGGGTGTTCTCATCAGTTTCTTTATCTTCTGGCATTTATAAGGTTTCAGTGACTTTTCCACTATTGACAAATTATTTACTTCTTTGAGCTTTCCTTTGGCTTCCCCCCTACTTTAGTCATTTCATCTAGAGGCAATTCTTTAGCTCCCCATTGATTCCTGGCGTCCCTAGCTCTTCAGAGGGATGGACCCCATAATTTTTCTTTGTTTCCAGGGACTCCTGGGAATCTGTCGAGAGGTAGCATTGGTGTGCCTAGGTCTTTGTTCTTGGAGGCACTTTCGTGATAGAGGTAGAGTCAGAAATTTTATCAAGCTCTGATTAGCTAGTTTTGATTTACAGGCTTTGTACTAACTTCGACTGTGTTTATACTATGTAGGTATCCCCAGCTTGACCCCAAAAGAGATGGTTAACGTTTGCCGAGTTGCTCATGACAACCCGATCCTCTATTCAGTCCTAGTCACTCCCCAGAACTTGATTCGATTCGAGATTGGGGGTAGCTCGGCAGCTACTCTTGGCGTCATCCCAAGGTTCGCCCCTTCATTCCATGAGGTTGACTCCTCTTTCACTAAATCAGTGAGAGATATGGCCACTTCATCTAGGAACGTCAACGAAATGACTCGGCATCACAGTCGTCAGGTCCTTCATTCTATGAGAGAAAGTCCTCATCTATTAAAGTGGAGCTTATGGACCTCAAGAAACGATTCTTTGAGGCTGAGGAGGTGTGGGACGCTTTGAAGGATGAGAATTCCCGTCTGCAAGCTATTAATGCACAGTTGGAGAGGGAGAATTTTGAGCTAAAGAGGTGGGCAAGGGGAACTTAGGATTTTTCTTTTTCTTGTTTGTAATCATAATGTCCTTATGAATATGAATTGAATCTATCTGTTTGGCACTTCGCCTGCTTGTGTTTGTGTTGACGACTTTGTAATTGCCATACGGACTTCTTGAGCTGAAAAGTTCTTAGGCTGAAAAGCCTAGTTGTTTAGCCTGGCTGAAGAGCTCGCGGCTTTGTCCGAGCTAAAAAGCTCTCTTCCCGAGCTGAAAAGCCTAGTCGTTCTACGCGACTAAAGAGCTCGCTACTTTGTCCGAGCTGAAAAGCTCTCTTCCAGAGTTGAAAAGCCTATTTGTTCTGCACGGTTGAAGAGCTCGCGATTTTGTCTGAGCTGAAATGATTTCTTCCCGAGCTGAAAAATTTTTAGGCTAAAAAGTATAGTCATTCTGCGCGGCCGAAGAGCTCGCGACTTTGTCCAAGCTAAAAAGCTTTCTTCTCGAGCCAGAAAGCTCTTAGGCTAGAATTAATGTTAACTGAGCAAACTTTCTAATCATAGAAACTTGATAAATTTCATTAATTTTGGAAATGAGGGTTTATAATGTTTTTCCACTTCTTTATTACATTTATCTTCAGAGAACTTTACTGGTAATAGCGCTTCAGATGATCTACGTTCCAGGAATGTTGCAAGTCTCTTCGTTTTTCTGTCTGCAACTCATAATTTCTGGAACAGACCACCATTTTCCCAATGTAAGGCACTTCCCAATTTAGGTAAAGCTTCTCATGTGTGTAATCCTTTTTGACTGGACACAATTTCTTCAGTACTAGGTCACCTGGTTGAAAATTTCTCCTCTTCACCCGTTTGTTGTAGTATCTGACTGTGCTTCTCTGGTATGAGAATATTCACTACAACGCTTCATCTTTTTTCTTATCCAGGAGGTTCAGATTGACCAATAGGGATCTCTCGTTATGCTCAGGATCAAAGAGTTCCACCCTTGTTGATGGCAAACCGACCTCAACTGGGATCATTGCCTCAGTTCCGTAGACAAGACTAAATGAGGTCTCGCCGGTTGTCGTCCACACGGTTGTTCAATAAGCCCATAATATTGGAGGGAGATGATCTACCCATTGAGATTTGGATGCCTTCAGCCTTGTCTTCAATGTGAGCTTGATTGTTCTGATTGTAACTTCAACTTGTCCATTGGATTGTGGGTGTGTGGGTGCTAAAAAGTAGTTTCTGATCCCCAATTCTACGCAAAAGCCTGTGAATGCAGGATTGTTAAACTTCTTTCCATTATTCGACACTAGAGCTCTGGGAATGCCAAAATGGTAAATTATTGACTTTCAGGTGAAGTTCTTGACCATCTGCTCAGTGGTTTTAGCTAGCGGCTCAGGTTCTACGCACTTTGTGAAATAGTCTACTATAACTATGATGAATTTGTATTGCCTAACACCACTCAGCAGGGACCCAAAGATGTCTAATCCCCATTGTTGAAAAGGCCAAGGGCTGAAGACGGGCATGAGCTGCTCTGACGGACAGTGTGGCAGATTGCCATGAAACTAGCAAGCTTGGCACCTTGTCACCATCTCCTTGGTGTCCTTGGCCATAGTGGGCCTAAAGTACCCTTGTCGAAGTGCCTTGCTGGCCAGAGTCCTAGCGTCGATGTGGTTTTTACAGATGCCCTTATGGGAGTCTACCTCCATCTCAGACACCCTTCATTAGTGGAAACGAGAAACTCCTTTTAGATAACTTACCTTGAATGACTGTGAACCTTGCCGCTTTGGTTTTTAACTTCGCGACTTCCTTTGAGTCGTTTGGGAGGAGTCTATCATGTAAGAAAGACCTGATAGGGTCCATCCGTGAGGCCATCTCTTGGAGTGGCATGGCTTGATCCCTATCTGGCTGGACGTTGGGCTTGGATAAGATTTCATTGGGAACCTTTCCTGGTAAGTCTTGATGGGTGGCAGTAACTAGCTTAGCCAGTGCGTCTACTCAAGCGTTAGCCTCTCGGGGCACTTGGATCAGCTCAACCATGAGGCTTGTTACCTTCATCATGTAGAGGGCCATCTTGTCATCTCTGGTAACATATTCCTCTCTAACATGTCTGACCACTAACTAGGAGTCATTGTGGATCACGATCTGATGTGCATCCATCGACAAGGCTAAGTTTAAGCTGGCTATGAGGGTCTTGTACTCTGTCTCGTTATTGGATGCTTAAAAGTTGAACCTCAATGCGTACTCTAGATCGTACCCCTCAGACGATGTTAGGATCAGGCCAGCTCCACTTCCCTACACGTTTGAAGCACCACCTACAGACAATTTCCATGTCGGGATATCAAAGACACAATCCAAGTTCTTCTTACTCTCTTCTAGCGGTGAGGTAAACTCGGCTAGAAAATCAGCTAATACTTGTCCCTTGATGGTCGTTCTTGGCTTGAATCTGATATTGAAATCACTAAGCTTCATCGCCCACTTCACTAATGGCTGATACGTCCGGATCTCTATGGTATGAGCTTGGAAGTATAGCCTCAATCTTTTGGCTGCTAGGAGGAGAGCTAGAACAAGCTTCTTCATCTTTGAATATCTCTTCCCGACCCTCTTTAGAGCCTTATTGCAGAAATAAACTGGCTGCTGAAATCTTTCTTTGTCCTTCACCATGGCAGTGTTGACTAAAAAGTCAGACACAGTTAGGTAAAGGGTTAACACTTCTCTATCCCGAGGGCTCACTAACACTGGCAGTGAAGCCAGATAGGTCTTGAGAGCTTGAAAAGCCTTTTCACACTTCTTATTCCACATAAAAACAGCCTTCAAAACCTTGAATAATGATTGACACTTGTTGTTAGAGCGCGAAACAAACCAATTGAGTGTCGCTATCCTCCCGGTAAAGCGTTGTACCTCTTGAGTGTTGGTGAGGGACTCCATTTCTAAAACAGATTTCACCTTTTTAGGGTTTGCCTCAATACCCCTGCTATTGACTATGAAGCCTAGAAACTTCCCTACTATGACTCCGAAAGCACACTTGACTTGGTTTGACTTCATCTTGTATTGTCGCATAATCTTGAATGCCTCCTTGAGGTGCTGAATATGGAGTTCAGATTTGAGAGACTTTACGAGTATGTCATTGATGTACACCTCCATCGTTGAGCCCAGCTTCTTACGAAACATCCTGTTGACTAATCTCAGATAAGTGGCCCCGGTATTCTTCAACCTAAAGGCATGACTTGGTAGCAGAAGATTCCTTGTTCGGTGATGAATGAAGTTTTTTCTTGGTCATTTGGATCCATTATGATCTGGTTGTAGCCTAAAAAGGCATCCATAAAGCTAAGGAGTTCATGATCTATTGTGGCATTGACTATCAAGTCAATCTGGAGAAAATGGAAGTTGTCTTTGGGGCATGCGCGGTTCAAACCGGTAAAATTGATGCACAAGTGCCATTTTTCGTTTACTTTCTTAACGCGTACAACATTAGCCAACTAGGTCAGGTAGTCGACCACTCTAATGGCCTTTGCGTGCAGTAGCTTGGCCACCTCCTCGTTGATTACTTTTTGTCTCTCTGGGGCAAAGCTTATTCTCTTTTGCCTAACTGGTTTACAGTTTGGATTGACACTGAATCGATGTACGATCATTATAGGATCAATTCCTTCCATGTCATCCTCCTGCCAGGCAAACATGTCAGCATTCTCTCTTAGGAACGAAACAAGCTTTTCTTTGATGTCCTGGAGCAACATAGAGCCTATGAAGATCACTTGTCCTGAGTCTTTGTCAACCTGCATAGGCTCTAGTTGCTCCGTGGGGGTGGGCTGCGTTTCCAGCTCATCCTACATGTCTAGGTCCTCCAGTTGAACAGATTTCACCTTCTTCTGCCTCATTGCCGCCACATAACATTCCCTTGCGAGGCATTGATCCCCCCTGACCACATCGACCTCATTCTCGATGGGGAACTTCATCACCAGGTGGTACGCGCGGGGGGTACTGCTCTGATAGAGTTGAGGGATGGTCTTCCTAGTAGGACGTTATAGGCAAAAAGGACGCCTACCACTAAGAAACAGACAGTGGTGGCAACCTGGAAGGGATGGTCTCCTATGATGATGACGAGCTGTATAAACCCGATGGACAAGACTCTTTCACCCAAGAAGCCTAGGAGATGGGTTCTTACGGGTTCAAGCCTCGATCTGTCTATGCCAAGTTGATCAAAGACTAATAGAAAAATAACGTCTGCTGAACAACCATTGTCGATGAGCACCCAATGTACAGTCTTATTTACAATGATAGCATTTACAACCAGAAGGTCGTTGTGAGAGTGCTGGCATCCTTCAAGGTCGGCATTAGAGAAAATGATTTCTAGGTCTTGGCGTCGTATTTTCTAAAATACCTAAACTTTGAGGAAGTCATCTGACCTTGCCCTTTTGGCATACACCTTTCGTGCCAAATTGGACTCGCCCCTTCCTGCGAAACCACCTGAGATGACCCTGATTTCGCCAAAGGCATATTGATGTTGCTGTTGGAGCAGAGTGATAGCTCGAACATCTCACCCTTGATTATTTTGTTCTCTCCTTTCTCCTTCCACATAGTGGTGCAGATGTCCTCTCTAGATTATGTATTCTATCTCTTTCTTGAGTTGGATGCAGTCATTTGTCTCACAACCGGTGTCTTTGTAGAACTCACAATATTTGGAGAGGTCTTGTCTTTTAGGATCAGACTTCATCTGAGGTGGCCATTTGATGAACCTTTCATTTTGGACCTCATCGAGGACCTGTGCAATAGAGGTGATCAGGAGTGGGAGCCGTGCTAGAGCATATCTGGGTTATAACTCTTGTGGTGGGGGTCCCAGGAAGTCTCTAACATTGCCTCTTCTTTTTGGAGAAGGCTTTCTCTCTTTTCTAGGAGAACGATCTCTCTGTGAGGACCGGTCACATTTTTTCTCTTTTCTGGGACTGCGTTCCCTCTTCTTATTTTCTCCTTCTACAGATGTCGACCCTCCTTTTAGGCGAAGGGCTCCTCGCCATTGATGTACTTCTTGGTCTTTGAAAGTACCTCAGCTATGGTGGCATAAGGGTTTTTGATGATTGAAAAAGAGGAGATCCTTTGACTGTATGCCTAGTCCTGACATGAAAGTAGTCAGCGCGAACTTGTCGTCCACGCTTTCTACGTTTAAGCATTCTTGATTGAAACGTTGCACGTAGCTCTGGAGGGACTTGTTGGGTCCTTGTTTAACACTCAAAAGATGATATGAGGGTTTCCTGTATGTTCTGGCCCCTATGAAATGCAACACAAACTGTATAGACAGCTCTCTGAAAGAAGAGATTGATGCCAGCTGCAACCTGTTGAACCGAGCTATCGCCGATCCTTTGAGGGTTATAGCAAAATCTCGGTATCAAATGGGGTCCGGATACCCATGAAACTTCATCTGGTTCTTGTATGAGTTCAAATGATCCACTGGGTCTTTGGTTCCATAAAAGGCCTCTATCAATGACATTCAAAATTTTTTAGGGAGGGAAAAATGAAGGATCTCAAGAATGAGAAGCGACTCAGTCTGTTGGACTAGAGCATCCATGGTGTCGAGGGCTTTCCTGTTAACCACTTCTTTCATGTTTCCCAACTCTTGCTGGATTTCGCGAAGTCTCTGCTCCAGAAAGTGATCCATGACGTCTAGCAAGGGAAGGGTCTGTCATCTTAATGAACGACTCCGGCCTAGCTGTGGGCTTCATTTTCTGTATGTTCACCCAGATGTCTCCTCTGATAATTCTCTTCGGAGTGGCTATGTTTGTGGAGTTCTGTGACTCCATTGGGTGGCACTTAACAGTCCTGAAGAGGAACGTTGTGTTGTGCTGGTGGAGGAGGAGGAGGAGGCTCATGACGCATTGGTGGGATCTGTGGGAGGTGATGAGACTGAATCCATGCTATCAAATCCAGATTCTGCTTCATAAGCTGCATAGTGGTCCGACGGTAGGTTACCAACTCATTGAGTGGAGGTGGATCTACCGCCAGAGGATGATTCTCGACGTCCACTGCGGGGACATGGAGATTCTCTGGTAGGTTCTAATGAACTTGGGGTTTGGTGTGAAATTTACTCATATTCCAAGTAGAAACCATCAAACTAACAGAGATGTATGAAGATAACTTTAAGCAAACGATGAAAACCATTTTTCACAGACGGCGCCAAACTGATGGTGCTCAAAAATATTAACTCAAGTCCAAAACCACAATATGTTAGCCCAAAGAGGGGATAAAATGGAAACATGAGTTAGAAATGGATGAAACTGTGAGAAAAAGGTAAAGACGTTATACGTCCACTATAAGGGAGTCTCTTGCTCCTTGGAGGTGTATATTGCTTAAAGAAGATTATTACAATGGTTCTTTTGGCTTATAGCCTTTACAAGAAATGCTTAGAGAATACAAGCTTATATGCGTGGTTCACAGTGTAGACAATGAGGAAAATGACGATCGTCCTTTGTTCCGCAGGGTAATAGTGTCATATTTATATAGGCAATCCATTTAGGGTTTCTTGCGGCTCCTTCCTCTTTTTTGCTGATTACGTGGGCCCTTTTACTTTTGTCGTGTAGTAACATCTGTCATATGATGCCATTGCATCCACAGCCCTTGAGCGGTTACGCACACCAATATTTTATGTGGCAGAGAGTGCATGTTCGTTATGGGTATCAGAAGTGGTTCCTCTGCCCTTAAGACATGTGGCGCAATGGGAGTGGTTCAGGATCAACAAGGGGGCCACTCCTTTATCCCAAACTGACCTCCTGTTGGGCTAGATTGGGGCTGGTTTGGATTTCAAGCCTTCAGGTACTGTCGGGATTCATCATTTGGGCGCGGTCCATTTTAATCTTGGAGTGGACAGGCTGCGGGTGAGAGGTTTAGGCCACTCTACAAGTAAAGGCTGTCTGGACCTATTGGGCTCTTGATTAGGGCGGCCTATACCTAAAATTTCATCATTATCAAATAAAAAGAACGATGAAAAGATTTATCGAAGCTTAATATTTAATCGAATAATGAAAACCACGTCAATCCATTCTTGTCTTCAACAAATTTATCAAAATCATCTTCAAATCGAAGATCAAAAATTATGCTGATCAAGTCATCATCTTTACCAAATCCACCAAAGCCATTATACTCACCAAATTCATCAGAACATCACTAAATCGAAGGTCGAGAATCACGTTGATTAAGTCCTCATCTTCAACAGATACATCAAAGCATCACCAAGTCAAAGGTCGAGAATCATGCCAACCCAGCGTTCGACGTCGTCAAATTAATTAGAGTCACCACCAAATCAAAAATCGAGAAGCACGCCTAACTGGCCAGCGTCATCATCAAATTCATTGAGAATTATTAGATTTTGCACGTAAGAAACATGCCGAATAAAGTTTACACCATTTTATTAAATCAAGTCAAACAAATTAAACGATTATAATTTGATATTACTTTTATTAAATTTTATACACAAAATTTATCGTTACAACTATTACAGAAAAAGGAAACGAGGTGGTAGGACTTGAGAATCTGGATGACCGTGTTATGGAAAATGCAATTGCATATAATATGCAGTTTGATCTTGGGGCTCTGTGTTTCAAATCTGACACGTGGATTGGGGCCTAAAATCTAATTGCATATGGGCCAGCCCACAACGGCCCAGTCAAACTGGCCACTAGTTCAGTTTCTTTGCAAGTATGCTAAGTACTATTCTAATGCGCTTTTGTTGGCCTGCTTAGACTTGAGTCAATTACATACAAACCCCTTAAAATTCACCTCTCTCGTTAGCATCCATTTTTATAACTATTATAATTTTATTATGTCATTATGATACACAAACATATCAATGCTTGTACTACGTAGGTTTTTTTTTTTTTTTTTTTGAAAAAAATGTAATTTTTGTTTGATTTTTTAAATTTATTCTAATAGATAGTATAATAGAATACAAATGGATATTGATTTTGGTTTTTTGATATATTTGTAGCGATTACAATTTTTTCTTCAAAATTTTGGGATTTTGTTTAGTTTTATTTCAATTGACTTATTCGATATATATGTGTACTAATTATGGTTTTTTTTTTCTAGAAAAAATTGGGTTTTTGATTTTGGTTTTATTTTAATAAAGCGTTAATTACACTAGAGGTTCTCAAAGTATGAAGTTTGCCTCATTTTAATTTTTAATATTTTAATTGTATCATTTTAGTCTTTAAAATATTGAATATTGCTCTATAGGACCTCAAACAAACAACATCTAAATTACTAATAATTTTTTTATCATAAATTTGTCACGTGATACTTAAATATGGACAAAAAAATAACTTGGATAATATTTGACCAAATTTTTTTAGTTAAATAGCTATCCAAATTACACGATTTTGATCATAAGTTATCCAAATTTTGATTAAAAGCTACCCATATTACATATTTTTTGTAAAGAACTACCCAAATTTTGTTTAAGAGCTATAAAATTATTTTTTGTCTATATTTAAGTATTATATAACATATTTATGATAAAAAATCGTTAACAATTTAGACGTTGTTTGCTTAAAAGACCGTATAGAAACATATTCAATATTTTTGAGACCAATTATACAATTGAAACATTAAGGACTAAAGTAAGACAAATCACATACTTTAGAGACTTACAATACAATTTAAAAAATTTATTTAAACTCAGACTCATTTGAAATCTGAACTGAATTGAAAAATAAGTCAAACTCTAATTGGACTCGAATAACTCAATTTGATTATCGACTTCAATCGCACTATCCAACTGGTAGTATGGCCCAATCTTACCACTAACCCACCCACACCCACCCAAACAAAAAAAAAGACAAATTGATGAAAAAAGTAGTAGAAAAATCAGGACAATAATGGCAAATGAGTGCATTAGAAAAATAGAAGGAACCCGTCATACATTCTAATAATACATAGAGTCAAAGAACAACTATATACGAAAACCTCAAGATTTCCGACATAGTAGGCTTCGGAAGAAACTGGAAAGATATGGAGGATAAGTGTTTTCTATATTGACTATTTTTGGAGGGTATGTCTATGAATTGTATGAATATATTCAACGTAAACTTTTCAATTTCTTCCTCTTGGGCATTTTGCTTGTCATCTTGTAAGCATGGACAAATCCGAGAGGACCAAGATGAATTGCTGTTTCCCTGTGAATCTTGATCGATCCACGAGGGGTAGCTTCAAGCTGTCCAAGAGCACTTCCTCTGATAAACACAGTAACAGCGCTCCTGGTGACCAATTTCCTTTTCTTTTTTTTCCCCTCTCTTCAAGTTTTAGATGTTCGTGTATTTTGTTGAATTTTTTCATAATGTGCTCATGGGTCATAATCTTTTGTGTTGTTCTATGATATTCACGTATAATTTAGTGGATTTTTGCGTAGAAACAATGTTTTCTGCTTCTTTAATGTTGGAGTACTCAGAATTTCATGGTATTTGTTTGACATTGTATGATTTTCATGGGTTTAATCTCTTGTGTTTCTCTATAACATTCATATTATTATAACTTAGTTTTTCACGTAAAAAATAATGTTTTCTTCTTTTTTTTCCTTGATCAGTGAGCTTTCAAATTTTCATGGTGTTTGTTTGACATTGTCTGACTTTCATGGGTCATAATCTTTTGTGATTATATATAACATTCATATGAATGTAAATTGATTTTTAATTAGAAAACAATGTTCTCTGTTTTGTTTTGTTTTTTTTTTTTTTTTTTTTTGCATGTGAGTGCTCAAATTTTCCTGTTGTTTGTTTGACAGTGTATGAATTTTGGGTTTATGGAACAATACCCTGAACCCCCCCCCCCCCCCCCACCCAAACAAAATAATCGTCACTACTGTTTTTAGGCAGAATGGATTTCTGATTCTTTCAAATGAGTTTTATCTCACCCACTTTAATTCTGGTGGTAAAGGGCATGTATTTTGGTCAGAGTCATGGGACCAAATGCTATTAGTAAACCTGATTGCAATGTACTCATGTTCTGGAGTTTCTTCAAAATGTTGGCTCATTTAATATATATCTATTGATCAGTATAGGATAGTTTGTGTTTATTATTATATTTTTAACCTATTCATTAGTTTTCTGCAAATGTACGTTAGAAAAAGAAAACTTGGAATTACTATAGGTTTATGGCATTTTTACTTGTTTCAGTTCATGTGCTGTCCAGAGCTTTTGTGTGGGCATTGTTGAATCTTGTAGTTTACTTTTGATTCTTTTGTCCATTTTTCTGTTTTTTTTTCTTTCAATTCCTGGTTTATCTATGAATAGAATATTTTTTTTATAACTTCATCCTCTTTTGGTTTTAGAACAGAAAGCTAGATTTTGCTGTGTGGCAATGATTCTGTTCCATTTAGATAGCTCAAAGATTTCCTTTGGGTCCTTGTTGGGTTGTTCACATGAGCTTATGTGCTTGCTTTATAATATCACCTTGTCATAAATTTTCCACATTCTGTTTGCAGAACAGGACAGTCTCCTATCTTGCAATAGAATTTATGCTAATAACCGTGTTCAAGTTCTGAAGAACCCATATCAGGAGTTCTGTCATATATAGTTTGTCCTTGTTTTTCAAATCATCTACTATTGTTTAGGTAAAATTTATTAGTGATCATGAATAATGGGGCTCGTATAGGTACGCCAAGATCTTCTGTTAGGAAAAGAACAGCCAAGGAGAAAAGCCCCCTTGTGGTTTGCTTTGGGGAACTGTTGATTGACTTTGTGCCAACTGTTTCTGGAGTTTCACTAGCAGAGGCTCCTGGTTTTAAGAAAGCTCCAGGGGGTGCTCCTGCTAATGTTGCTGTTGGAATAGCAAGACTAGGAGGCTATTCAGCTTTTATTGGCAAGGTTCAGTTGTTTTCCGGGCTTTAATGTGCTTATAGATATAGCTGAGTAAACTATCAAATAACAATTGATTTGTTTTCATCTTATTGTTGATTCCCCTTCTTATTACCACGTTTCTTGGACTTGTTTCCAGTTCACTAAGAATTTTAGAAGCCAGGTCGTTGTTTTATTCAAAAAACGTGAGCTATTGCATATTAAGAAGCCACATTAGAGGTGTCTAACAACTTTTTTTTGAAGTAGTTATCAGTTCTTGCCTGCATAATTTATCACCCGAGCTAATGATGACAATGGCATTGAGGATCTACTATTATATGAATTATGAAAAAAATTATGTTGAAGTTTGATGGGCAGCAAAATCTATTCAGTATTTAAATTGTTTCAAGAGAGTGATCCATGCTCTTGCCAGAAAGGAAGAAACAATAGGCTTTTTACATGATTGATAAGTAATACTGGATATATATTTCTGCTCAGTCCAACTTAAGGGCTCACAAATTTCTGTTCCATAATAATGGATGCAGGTTTTCATGCATTGAGATCCCACCATTCCCCCTTCTTCTGCCCGGAAATAATGTATAAATTATGTACATTGGAAGGTGAGAAGCCAGAGTTTTGTTGTGTTGAATGTCCTCAATCGCAGCACGCCCACTTTTGTGAACAATTTTTTTTTTTTTGCGCGCTATGTTGCGTAGTTTAGACTGTAATCTGCTTGTTTGGTATCTTCTAACTTCCTACCTCAATGTTCAGGTTGATTTGTCATATTCATGTTGAATAGCATAGCTTTGTGCTCTTGAAGTTCCATTTTTTGGCTTATTTCTTTTTTTCAGTCCGTCATGTAACCCTCCAAGATTATTTTTTTACACCATATCAACTTCTATTTCATGTCAATATACATTTAATGATCGAGTCCTCTGCATCTCCATTTCAGGTAGGTGAAGATGAATTTGGCCGCATGCTAGCTGATATTCTGAAGCAAAACAATGTTGACAATAGTGGTATGCGTTTCGACCCTATTGCAAGGACTGCACTAGCCTTTGTTACCTTGAGAGCTGATGGCGAGCGTGAATTCATGTTTTTCCGCAATCCAAGTGCTGATATGCTACTCACTGAAGCAGAGCTTGATAAAAGCCTCATTCAAAAGGTAAACATAACCTGAATTGGAGATCAGCTGGATGAAATACTTCAACTGTTCCACAAAACAATGTGCATGTGTGTTTGTGTGCGTGCAGACTTACCAGTGAAATATTCACTTCAAGCCTTTAAAATGCTTTATCTTCTCTAGTGTTTTTTTTTAGGAAGAAAATATATCATGTCATCTTGAATAAGATTTCTCACAGTCCAAGTGTCACAAGTATCTTACATGTAATTACTTCATTTAAAAAGGGTATTATAGGTTTACAGATGAAAGCTTCGTATTGATGTATCAAGGTGTTCTTCTCTAACTATTCTTCACGCAGGCAAGCATATTTCACTATGGTTCAATCAGTTTGATAGAGGAACCATGTAGGTCAGCTCATCTTGCTGCAATGGACATTGCTAAAAAATCAGGATGCATTCTCTCTTACGACCCTAATCTAAGATTGCCTCTCTGGCCCTCGGAAGAAGCTGCCCGAAAGGGCATCAAAAGCATATGGGACCAAGCTGATGTTATTAAGGTACAGCTTTGACTTATTAGATGTGAAAGTCACAAGTATTGGACTAATTTATTTTTCTTCCCAAAACTAAAATTTAATATTGGTCTTCATGGAAATGGCAGATAAGTGAGGAAGAAATCACATTCCTCACTGGAGGTGATGATCCCTATGATGACAATGTGGTCTTAAATAAGCTTTACCACCCAAACCTTAAGCTTCTGATTGTTACTGAAGGGCCAGAGGGCTGCAGATATTACACTAAGGTTAGCTTCCAAAATGTTTGACACCTGATGAAATGGTTCTATTTGTTTTATCAGTATTATTTATGTGTTCTACTGGATCATGGGGTCATGATGACATTTTTTATGTCAATTGTTGATAGTTTTTTGACATTTTCAAATTTTTTCGCACGGTAGAGCAGGCGATCACTTTTACCTTTGTTTTGGAAATTTTTTTGCAGGAGTTTCATGGCAGAGTTCATGGTGTTAAAGTCCAGGCAATTGATACCACTGGCGCAGGTGATGCTTTTGTTGGTAGCTTGCTGAACAGTTTGGCTTCAAACCCAAATTTGTATAAGGTATAGAACTTTCATCCATTGCTTTTAACTATCATTTCATTACATATTGTTTCGGTCAAGAAACTTTGAACTTTATTATGGCAAAGATAGAATGGAATTATAATGTGAAAAAACAGCTCTCCAAGTAATTAATTGATTTGCGATATCTCACTTCAGGATGAAAAGAAATTGAAGGATGCTCTCTTTTTTGCAAATGGCTGTGGAGCTCTCACTGTGACCGAGAAAGGAGCTATTCCTGCGCTGCCCACAAGAGAAGCTGTTCTTGAAGTTTTGAACAAAGGCACAGCTTGAGAAAAATCAGAGATACATACTCATATTTTTTCAGTATGGTACATTTCTGGTTCTCCTGCCAAGCTATGAAAGTTGTGTATTGCTCCCTCAAACTGTTGCATTAAATATCAAGAATTGAATTCCCATAATAAGGGAAAAGTTACTATCATTCCTTATCACCTCCAGTCCAGAATTCTCAATCACCTACCTATCATCGGCTAGGTCATAGAACAAATGATGGAAAATTCAATGTGCCAGCAATATGCATGGTTTGCCCATTTAAGCAGCATACTTGATCGTCAAGCAAGCGATTGGGCGTGGAGAAATGACTAGTACTCATATGCACAAACTGCAAGTTGTAAATTTGAGTAAACCCATGTGAAATGAGAGTGATGAGGTAAAGCTTTTTTCAAATCTATAAAGGGAGAGAGAAATTAGTTCCACCATGAAAATATTGGGGTCGGCAATCGGTGCCTGTGATAGCAAAGGCAGTGTTACTGTTACTACATGGATGCTGCCTAATTCCAGAAAGCATCATGATAACAAAGTAAATACTGCAATAAGTTTCTATCCCTCAAATCCATGACATGCTATTAAAGTTCAAGGGTAAAGGATATGTTTACTGCATTTACATAGCCCTTAAGCCTCCATCATTGGAGTCAAAGAAAATAGATACTGGATTGAAGCATTTTCAATATACAGAATATACAGTAGGATAAGCTATTTAAGCTGTCTTTCCATCATCATATCGGTTTTAGTTTCAATGAAAGAAAAAACAATACACTCACCATACTTTTGCTGGTATTATTGCTTGTGCAAGTGTAAAAAAATCTGATGGGGTTGACTATTTGACAATTGACAAAGAAATTATCATAATATATAGTACATATCTGGTAGATTTGTGAGGTGTGGCATGGATTGTCACTTCTGCAGAGCGCGCTTCATTCTGCTTTCTGGTGGTCCAATGAATAGTTCAGTCTCCACATCTGACTTGTCACTATTTTCTGGGGAGGGTAAATTTCCTCCCTCTTCATTTGATCCTCGCTGACGTTGTAGTCCACACTGAGAAAACATATACATACTCAATGTTATGCAAAATGTATTGAAGGCAAGGAAATCTACCACAGTAGCTACAACAAGTTCAAAAATTCATATAGAGTACTGTTCAGTTCCAAGGTTGTGTATGAGCTTATACATGCACACAAAAACATTTACATAAAACTTCCTGGCCAAGAGAACTGTGTTATTTATCATAAACAATTTCAAGCTGCAGATTGATGCATCATATATCAAATACGTTTTAAGTTGTTGAAACCTGGGTTACCAAATATTAAGAATACAATAAACAAACAGGAAAATGTATAAATATAAATTTTCCTAATGGTCGAAATAGATGATGGGAACACAACAGATAAGCCAAGAAAATTGTAAATGCAATACAAGTTTTCACCTTTTGGCATAGCATTGCATTTTCAGCTTCTAAATCTTTCTCCTGATTTGGTAAGATAAAAAAAAATGACATTAGCAAAATTAGTAAATCAGTCCCTCAATTACAAACATTTATAAATTTGACAGGTAATTTTATATATATACATATGAACACATGTTCCATCTTTGCTTGCTGAGAAATTATAGAGAAACCAGAACATGGGATCTGACAGCCAAAAGTTCAATTCCAATCTGTCAAGTTTCAAACCTTACCGGAAAAAAAAATTTCAATCCCTTTTTCTCTTTCCAATTTCTCAGCACTCAAATAGTTCAAAGTATTATTGAAGCTTGAAATTAATCAATATTTTTTTCAGTTAACCTTTTGTTTAAGTTGCTCGATCCGTTCCCTAAAGACCTGCATCTGAACCATAAAAAAGCTGAATGTGTAAAGAATGTTAAATTATGAATCTTAGGAAACCAATGCATTTGATTCTCATAAGTAGACCTTTCGTGCTCGAATGCTGCTTACACTCCCCTCCAATTGTTTTTCTATCTGTTGTAGTTCTTCAATAGTGCATGACCCCAAACCTTCTCCCAAGAGTTTTCTATTAGCATTCCAAATTCAATGTTCAGAAATAGACATGAACTTGCGCATGATATAACATGAAATATTAAGATACAATGCGTTCCAACCTCTTTGAAATTTCAAGAAGCTCAATCTTTTTTGCCATGTTTGCCGTATCATGTTTCAAATGCTGTCATTTTAAAGAAATTACAATGAGTGAAACCATTGGCACCTGTGCAAACTATTGCAAATAATGCTGCCAAGTAAATTACAAACATTTCTATGTTTGTCATGAGATGGAGAAAATGGGAAAAAACTCATGACAACTTTATTGAATCACAGACATATATGACTTGAATGCTTCTACAATGACATTTACCAGTCAAAGAAAATCAAGTACATGGGGAATATTTGTCTGCTTACTGGCTTCATATATTCAAAAAACAGTATATTTCGTCAAAGGTCTTGTTCATATGTCTCATCAAAAGGCGTTATTTGCATGTAAATACCTATACAAAGAGTCCTATACTTCCATTTGTAAACTATGAGGCGAGAAGCAGTACATTCTGGGAAATCCGTTCGACAATTTTCAATTTCTTCTGTTTAGAGTTTCACTTTTGCAACTCAATCTTTAATTCATCCCAACATTCTTTTAGGTTCCTATGTGAAACATATTTACCACAATACACAGGAGAAAAAACCATATTATCAAACAGTATAAATATACATTTATCTGTCTGTGTCTGTGTGTGTGTGAGAGAGAGAGATGCATAACCAGCATGCTGTGTTCCATAGTAGTGCTGTCATTTTGAACCTCTTTTGTATGTCTCTGATATCTCTCCATGGTCCCTGGCATGCTAAAGAAGTTTGAACACAACATAAATGCAATGAGTACATTTTCTTTTTTACTTCCAAACCAAACATTACAAAAACTAAATCTGCATAATTATTTTAAGCAAATGACGACCTCAGAATAACAACCACAAGCAAGGCAAAGAATTGTAGGATAAAAAACGGATTGCTATGCAATTAAAACTGGTATCCATAAAATCAGACATGACCAAATCCCTCCATTGCTCGGTTATAAAATCGAAGGTTTCTATAATTGAAACATAAATTTAAGATTTAAAGGGTCAATCGTACTTTACAACCAAAAGATTTTAAGACAATCTGGAAAACACATGAAACTGATGCATCTTTATTTGCAACTATGATGAATTGGTGTAACAATACTATCATGCCCTAGATTTCGGTTCGTGATTTTTTCAATTAAGTTTTTACTTTTTATTTGACGTCTAACCATGGAATTTGTAATCTGTTCCTTTGCAACTTCTTGCCAACAAAATAAAATTTTACAAGAAAAATTCAAATTATTTTCAATTACATTAAAGCTTATAATGACATGCACAATAGCATGAAGAAGAATAAGCATCCTAACAAATAGAACACCTTCACAATAAATAATGGGATTAAGCTTTTTCCCACTTGCTTTTAACCTAAAGAAGGATGAGGTACCGTACAATGGACTAGGATCTAACCCAAATTAATGTGCAAAAGAATTCATATCATGCTATCATAGTACTAATAGGTTTCTGCATGTCTCAATTCAACTCAATTTAAAGAATCTTCATCTCGATATTTTTGTGGTCTACTACATGAATCTTGTTTTGTCATTTTGTTCTATTAAGGGTCATATTTTTTGTTAAACCTCATCATATATTTCTTTATTATTTCATTAAAGTTAATTTAGGTATTCCTCTACCCTTTTGCTTACCACTAAATAGCTATATTACTCTTTCTCCCTTGCGTAGTAATTCGCCTATAAACTTGTCCAAACCATCTAAATTAATACTCCTTAATTTATCGCATATATGTGTTTTCTCTATTTTTTACGAATATTCTCATTTATAACATTATTTTTCCTACTTCCTACGTTTAACGTGCATCCATTATGACATTTTCATATTCGCCCCCATCCAATTGTTGATGTTATTTTTTTGTTATCCAACACTCTGATATAAAACATAGCGGGTGTTGTGACGTTCTGGAGGACATTTCTCTTAGTTTAAGAGGTATGCGTTTATTACACAATACTCCAAATGCATTCTTCTATTTAGTACATCATGCTTTAATTATGAGTAAATATCATCACTAATCTTACACTCCTTGTGGATAATTAACCATAAATATCGAACATACTCACGCTTTGATATCTGATGATTTTCAATTTTGATATATTTTCATGTTGAATTCATCTTTTTACCAAAGTTGTATTCCACATATTCAATTTTAGTCATACTTAAATCCTTTTGTTTTTAGGGCCTCTCGGTAGATTTTTAGTTTACTATTAATTCTTTTTTTTTTCTTTCATCTACAAAAAAACATCCACCACGAGAGCTACTCCTACATATATTAAGAAGACAAATGTATAATGAATCATGGAAATATAGATGTGCATCCAAAAGCTTAAACTTTTATACAAGACAACTAATATGAGTTTCTCAACACATCAAAATGCAATATTGTAATGCTCAAATCCTAAATAAGCATATAAATCCACACTATCAATGTGCCACAATACGAATCAGCTCAAGTTCACTTTTGAGACAGGTGTGTGCAGTCAATTTAAACATTATTTCCCAAGGCATTGTCACAGTTTACAGAAAGTAGGCCGAACATATATTTCGCCTTAATAATAGATAAAGGGACACAATTTGGCAATTTTGACTGCCAGGAAATAGATCTTCTTTCAAAAGTGAACAAATATCAACAAGTCTTCCTACCATCGAGGCTACTTGTCATAGAAGTATCATTGTGGCCTTCAAACACTGGTTTTGTGTTTGTAAAACTAAAGAACGAATTGAAAATGGTATTCAAATATATAAAGATCCATTCCACAACTTCTCAATTGTAGAAGTATAAATACTTAAGTTACAACCTCTCCAACAATTTATACTCCTATAGTGGATGGTTGTTTAACGTAGTATCAGAGCAAAGAGTCATGTATTCGAATCTTACCGACACCTTAATTATTAAAAAGAATTCTACGTGCTAGATCCAAAATCTAGCTTGTATGTGAGGGGGCATATTGAAGTATAAATATTTATGTTATACCCGCTCCAACAACTGAAATTTTCAAGTTAGATGGTTATTCAACACCAACATTCCTGTGTTGTATTAGCATCCCTAAACCCAAGGAAGAAGGAATAGATGTCATCTTTCCATTTTCTACTTTGGTCTAGGTGCACAAGCTATTACTAAATTTCACGCGATCAGCTTGTAGCATGCTAATATTTCTAGCATTTTTCATGTGAAATGATACAAGCACACGTTCAACACACTTCTCTAGTTACAAACATAACTTCACAACCATCATATCCTTTGCATACCCAAAATCTATCTTCCAAACCCCATGTTCTTCCAATGAAAACATTGGAAAAATCGTTGCTTAAGCTGTTGCATGAAAAATTGGTAGTATAAAATTCCAAGTACAAAACAGTGAAGAAACTAACTGAAGATATGTTTATTAGACAAGACAAGACACATCAAATGCTAGATGGTAATTTTTTCATTATATATAGATGAACTCTTGGAAATCTACTCCCAGGTTATGCCTAACTTTCAAGGCTGTCACTTTTCCCAAAAAATACTTTCAAGACTCTCTAAGACTGCACTTCTGGTAGCTTTAAGATTAGAACTCAGCTCAAATGCAAAAAATCAGAAAATATAAATGTTCAGAAAAAGAACAAGGTAAGAAGAGGAGTGCAATAGAATTGGTAAATTTGGCTATGCATTTGAACCCTATTTCTAGAGTTCTATGCACCACTTCATGGAGAGTTATATCTCTTCATTTCCATAGCAAAAGGTGCCAACTCAGAATGGTTGAAACCCTTCAATTAGTAGTCGTTGGAGAAATCCCCAATAGGCATTTCAATGGTTAATGTAATTTAAACATTTAAGCTAAATTTTGCATTAGGACCAATCGTTGAAACAGTTATTTTCAACTCCTTAACTGTTGTTTTTTCCTCTCTATATATAGTAAAATTAGAATTCTCATTATATGAGGCTACTATTGAGAGGAATACCTAGAGACCTTGACATAGAAATCAGAAGTCTCATTTTATTTGCAAGAGAAGTCTTGAATCCAAAAACGAACCCAAGGCTCCATTTGAGATTCAATCCAATTTGGTTAAATTCACCCACCAAAGTTCACTTAGTTTTGAAAGGGGTGGGCGAAAGTTTCACTCTCCCACCAATCCCCAATGTTAAAGTATAATATATATATATATATATATATTGTTATACTAATACTTACATTGTTAGTAAATAACATACCATTACATACAACAATCCCTCAATTATTTTGACTAAAAATGATATAATGAAGAAAACTTTGGGTACACTATGATGCATGTCCTCCAATTAGACGAGCCTTGAACACAGGGTCATGAAACTATGAGCTATAAATGATCAAGAGAACTAGATCTTTATCTAGTAGCATCTAAAATTCAAGCAATATGCTGGTATTACACACCAAGTTCACGTCACTTAAGGCACACGTTAAAGGACCATGGGATAACAAGTACCCTAAGGTTTATAGGAAATCCGTAGGTAGTTAGCCTTCACCAACATACTTGCAAAGGCAGACTCATCTAGGGCACACCAAACTGCTCTATTACCCTACACAAAGTTATTAATTTAGTTACGGACAAAATTTAACCTTTTTCCTATGGAATAAGCATTGCATTAACCATTTATGTGACTTTAACCCTCACTGTTCTTAAAATAAGCAATACACTATAAATATAACCTCGCACTAACATTTCCTGAATAATACTTTATCATGTTGCCGGTAACTTGTTAGAGTAGACTACGGTCAATACTATCTCTATTCAATCTGTACAGTCCCATACCTGCCATTGTTTTACTAATCTTTTCACCACATGGTTGATTGGTTAATGAATCTGCTCTTATTTGATCAGCAGGTAAGTATTCAAGTGTAACTTTACCTTTTTTTTATAAGCATTCGAATATGATTATATTTCACGCCAATATGCTTATTATTACTTAATATTCTCTTATTCTTAGTATTGTAAATCACTATTTGATAATCACAATACAAATTAACTAGTCCTTTAAATATCAATAAAAAGAATGACTGATGGTATTCTCCATCTATATAATATTTATCATAGTTTTAAAACCCGGCTCGAACATCAACCCGACAAAGGGACCGGGTCAATGGGTTACTGATTCAACCGTTGGGTCACTGATTATACCGCCAAAATAAAAAAAAATTATAAATAATTATAAATAGATTAAAAAATTAGAATAATTTTTTGATATGAGCATCCAAAACCAAAAAACCCACCTCGCTAGTTCCATGGTTGAATGCCACTTTGCACCCTAAAAGATGATCAAATTCTCAATTTAGACCCTGAAAGATTAAAATTTGCACCTCAACCATGAATAAACTCTGTTCAATCTGATTCCTACCCATAGATCTTCACTTTTTGTTTTCCTAGGTTCTTAGGTGAGCTCCTTATTCTCTTTCAAACCCCTTTATGCTATTTTATACTCAAAATGCCCTTTTGGTCACCAAACAACTTGGTTCATGCTAGGGAAGCTATTTTGTTTTTTGTCACATGAATGGAAACTTTGTTCCTACTTTCAACATTGGTTGTGTTTCCTGTTATGTTATATGTTTGATTACATAGATCCTCAATTAAATGGGGATTTCTTATTTCCTTTTAGGTTGATTCGATAATCAATGGGAATCATAAATGTTTCCTTGTATGTAGATGCTAGTTGTGCATTTCCCCAATCAAAGGGAAGCTATATAATTCCCCAATCAAAGGGAATCATTGATCTTAAAGATACCAAACATGGAATACAAATTCTATATATTAAAGAGGCTACTTTGTTTCTTAGTCTTATTCTTCAAAGTTTTGTCATTTTGTTATGGTATCAGAGCCTACACCTTGACCAATGGCCTCGAAAAAGAGGAAATCAAAAGCTTGCTTATTTGTTACACTAGCACACCCATCTTAGATGACCTAGTTTAATCGAGAACACTTAGTTTTGATTCTCACCTCACTCTCACAAAAACAACAATGGAATGCAAACTTTGCACAGAGAGAGAGAGAGAGAGAGTATGACAATACCTGCTACTAGTTCCTGTGGTGGTTGTCGATGCCTCGATGGAGCTTTGAAGCAGCTTTCTCCTTCGAAATCGAAAGTTCCTTCCACTCGAGTCTTTGATCGAGTCCCTTACTAGATGACTTACTCCTTTTGGTGCTCGTCGTGCACAATACTATTTAGTGCAAAGACTAGAGAGAGATAACGAGGCTCAAGCTCCAATCGTCCACCACTCTACCGATTGCCAAGGAGGCTCATACCGGAAACAATTTAGGGCAAAATGCCCAAAAGGGCCAAAATTCTTTGTTTTATACTAAATTTAATGAACCGACTGATTTGATTAAACTCGCCCGAGTTGACGGGTTTTTCGGGTTTTTCCGGTTTGCCGAGTTTACTTTGGTTTTTATGCATAAACGATCCAATAGGTGAACCGGCCTGGATTAGGCACCGATTCACCAGGTCAACCCGCCAGGCCGGATCGGGTTTTAAAACACTGATATTTATAATAGCTAATGACACTGTAACATACTCAAATTTCATTGATGATATCTCAATACAGCTAATGACACTATAACATACTCAAATTTCATTGATGATATCTCAATACAAGAGTGTTTCTTATAATACCAAGCTACAATAGTACTACCTAAGGTGAATAACCGACCACTAGTTGATTTAAGTTTGTTCTATCAAAAGCCCATTTAACATCATTATAACATTCAAAAACAAAACTTGTGCAATGATTACTCCATAATACATTGTGTATTTAAAGTATCTAAAAACTCTACTCAGTCTTTCCAATGTTCAATTCAAATGTTATTAGTAAATCTACTCAACATTCCAATAACATAAGCAATATCAAAACTTGCATTATTCATAGCATACATTAGACTTCCAATAATCTTTGCACACCCTTATTGATTTATTGGTGCTCATTCGTTAGGTACTAATTTACTGTTCGGATTTAAAAGTGTTTGACTAGGCTTACAATCAAAATAATTAAATTTTCTCAACACCTTCTATATAAAGTGTGATTGGGTTAAGGTAAAGCCTCCATTTGTAAATTGGTTTCACTTCTGTAACAAGAAGATGCACATGATTGGTAACATCCAAATAAAACAAACAAACACGTTTATGGGAGAGCCAGTTGTATAAACAAAAAAAAAGATCAATTTTGTAAGGGGTGCAAAGGAATATTCTAAGTATCCCAAACAGAATAACCATTACATCATGGTTCCTAGATCAAAAGAGGATCAACAATTACGTCGTGCAAGGCATGAGCTTGGGAGCTGCTAGACTTGGACTAGTCTTTGGTTTCTAGTTGAATTCTTGAACTTGAGATATACAACCTAAAAAGCATGGATATGAATACGAGGTACGAGAATGATACAATACAGATGCGCATACGGCAATACAACAAAACTCTAAAAAATAGGATACGGATACATCTAGAATACGTCTACAAAAATATATATCTTATATTTATACTATTATGTAATGACTTGATAGCTATAATTTTTAAGGATTCTTTAATAATAATAAACAACATTAACAATTTTTATTTTCAAAAAACCTTCTATTATCTCATTATAATACATCTACAAAGTGAACATAATTAATTAAAGAAATTAGAATAAACTTTTACTAGATTGTTTGCTTACAAGTATTTGTTGCTAAGATTATAGTGTAATCAACGCATTTATTCTTTTTTAACATGTGGTAGTAAATAATATATGGAAAACATCCATGTGTCTTCAAAGTCATATGGATTATTGTTGATATATTGCATTGTATGTGAAAAACGAAAGGAATGGGTAAAAATTAAAATTAAAAATTACACATACTTCTATACATATAGAAGTATCCGCAAAATATTCATATATTTATTTATTTTTGGATATGTTTGGTGTGTATCAAATACATATCCTCAAATATCCAACTAGCATCGTATCAGATACGGTATCTGATACAAATACGTTGACTTTGACGAAGTATCCGTGCTTCATAGGATACAACCTTGTCTCATATGGTCCGTAGAATGATATGCAACAAAACTTTGGCCCTGTTTAGTTTACGTCTCTAAAAACAGTATTCGAAAAAAAAAATTTGGAAGAGTTTTAAAGTGTTTCTAAGATGAAAAATTTGTTTGGTTAGATAATTTCAAAAATAATTTTACAAAATAGAAGACAGTAAAACTTGTGAGGATAGACGGTTTCCTATAAAATTATTTTAATATATTAAACTTGATAAAAAAAAATTTAAAAAAAAATTAGCCATTGATTTAACTAAACTGAAAATTAGTTAAAAAAATATAAAATTTAAAAAAAAAAAAAGAAAGAAAATTAGTCGGAGCTTCGCCAGAGTATTAAAATTAAAAAAAAATTAGCCATAGCTTCGCCGAAGTAATCCCAAATTCTGAAAGTTGAACCTAGATCTGAAAACCCATTGCCGGAGAAGACAAACCAAGATCTGAAACCTAGATTTGAAACTCAGATCTGGGAGCCTTTCAAAAGTCGGAGAAAGAGAAAGTCTGGGAGGGAGAAAGTGTTGGGATCCAATGTGCTTTAAACTCACAAACAAACACACACAATCAAAAAGAACAAACCAAAAATATAAAACAATGAGAAGCAAGAAAAAACAAAACACACAGATTTTACGTGGTTCAACAATTTGTCTACGTCCACGAAGCTGCAGGAATTTCACTATTGTGAGAGCAGAAAACAGAGGGCGGCTATACTGTTAGACTCAAAACCCTAATCATGAAAGTAACAAATTTTTTATATGTCCTGCGTACCGGGCTACAAAACAAGCCCAAAAATTTTTTCTCGCCAAGCCTTCGCTCCATGGACTAAGCCTCAAAAAAATTTTCATTAAAAACCACGCAACATTATTTTGGGTCGGGCCATTATTCAGATCAACACACAAAATTAGACTCCACAAAGGCCCAACAGAAAGACCAACAAAAAAAAAAAACTTTTTATGAAGTAACCCAATCGCTGAAGAGCTCCTAATCGTCGGAGAAGACGATTTGCAATCACCGAAGAAGATCCTTTCGCCGGAGAAAACAAAGTCGTCGGAGAGTGTTGTCGTTCCTTTATTTTAGTTTTGCCAAAGTAGAGAGAGAGAGAGAGACATGAGGCAAAAAAAATACCATTTATAGGAGGATCTTATTGCTGCTAAGAAGGTTCAAAGGGCAGACCACTTTAATGAGCAAAGCTCGTCTCCGTGTTTCCAAAATTTCAAAAAAAAAAATTCTAAATATAAGTTTAACTTGTTTTCTATTTTTTTGCTCTAATTCTCATTTTTTTTCCCCAAAAATTTGAGAATAAAAATGGTAAACAAACAGGTTTTTAGTCTTTTTGAAATTTTAAGAACAAAACCAAACACATCCTTTGTAGTCCCTAGTTTTATTGGAATGTAACCTGGAGTTCCTCTATATAATAAACAGTCACCAGAAGACTGAGCTTCTGGAGTACTCTAGACATCGACTTACGTTCTATTTACCAATTGTAAAGGCCAAAACTTGAAACCAGGTAGTGGAACCAAATGTAGTGGGATTACCGGCATTCAAAGAAAAGGTGAATGTGGGAATCATTGAATAGTCTGCAGAGGGTGCAGTCAGTTTCCAATTGAGGAGCAAACATTTGTGTCCTGTCCTTTGTGCTGAGCCTAATTCTAAATAGCCAACTAGAGCATGATTTCATTCGGAGGATGGCTTGACTGAACTAGACCAGTTGGTGCCATGGGACAATTGGGGTTTGAGATCTCAAATGGTTCAAGGCAGAGGCCGATGAGAAGAGGCCGTTGGGGGTAGGAGACTATTTGAAAACATCTTCCCTTAACAGGTTTAGGACATAAGTGGGCATTGAACGAGCAATCTCCAAAAGCTCTCTAGGGAGGTAGATTAAGGCCATTGCCATTGGTTGTCTTGAACAATGAATCTAACTTTTGCTTCTTTTGGCAAGTTAGATTCATGTATGTTGCCCCTCACTACTCCACCTTCCAAACAAAAGATCAAGAGGGTGCTAAGAGTCGTACCAAAGGTAGATGTTCTCCTCATTTCCAATGGTATGGAGTATAAGGGATCTAATGGAGTCTCTAAGTTTCAATACGTTAAGCCAATTCTAGAAGCATTTTTTGGGAGGTCTGACCTCCATAAACTTCTCCCCCTGAGGTGATATGCATGGATCCATCTAGCCCTAAGGATCTCTTTATCAGTGAACAAGAGCAATAGATGCTTAGTCATATAAGCAGAATTGCAATCCCTTAATCTTCTTATACCTATACCTCTTTTTTTTAGGCTACCGTACTTCCTCCCAAGCTACCTTAGCATGAGCTGTTTTAAGTACATTCCCACTCCAAATAAAAGATCTCATGATGCTCTCCACCTTGTCCATTACTTGCTGAAGAATACTCAAATTGGAGGCCCAGAAAGTAAGTAACTATACTGAACAACAGTGTTAGTAAGTTGCTACCTCCTAGCAAAGGACAGGAGTTCGTTGGTCCAACTCCTCACCTTGGACTCAATCTTCTCAATTAGGGGGCTGCAACATGATGACTTGAGTGTAGAAGTTACCAAAAGGATACCCATGTATTTGAAGGGAATAGAACCCTCTAGGAAACCTATTCTACCAATAATTAAGCCAGTTACCTCCTCGGGTACTGCCATGAATAAGCAACTCTTAGAGGGGTTAGCTTAGAATACCCATCAAGTTAGCAACCCCATGACTGAGGAGCAAAAGATCATCAGCAAAGACCCAGTGAGTGATTTTCAGCTTTTGCATCTCCAGTGGTATTTGAAAGAGGGGTTAGATGATGGCATTAAGAACCTCCATGGCCATCACACAAAAAGGTGAGGAGAGAGAGGATCTCCTTGTCTAAGCCCCCTAGAACTTTGGAAAAATGCATCAACCAAAGCATCCATAAGAAATTCTCAGTCAATGGTATCATAAGCATTAATAATATCAACCTTAGCAATACATCTTGGGGAACCATTATTTTTGTGTTAATCCTTAACTAACTCTTGGGTAAGCAATATGTTTTCCCTAATCTTCATCCCCGGAATAAAGGCAACCTGATTTGAATTGGTCAAGTCATGTAGCACAAGCTTGATCCTGTTGGCCAAGATTTTGGAAATAACCTTGTAAAGAACATTGCAACAAGAAATGGGTTTGAAGTCTCCCATAGATAAGGGGTTAGGGACTTTGGGAACCAAAGCTATACTTGTGGAGTTTATTTCCCTCAAGAGACTACCCCTTTAAAAGAATTGTTGGACAGATATGGTCACCTCACTACCTATGACTGACCAGGCCCTTTTGAAGAATAAGAATTAAAACCATCTGGACCTGGAACCTTCATGTCATTAAAGGAAAATAGTAGATGCTTGATCGCATCTGCCTCAATTTCTCTAATAAGAGAGGAAGTTTGTAGAACATTAAGCTTTTTATCCCCAAGTCTTACAAAGAGTAGTTTCTTCTACCTACTATGCTTTATCCACCGAAGAGCCTAATGTAGTAATCAATTGTTTTCACATTCCCCTTCATATGGACTGTTTTGCAAATTTTCTACTTTTTACTCGCTTTTATTGCAAATAGAAACCCCCAAGATTTCAGCCTATTGTACCCACCTTTTCCCAATTTAATTAAAGGGGCATGTGATGATTGAAATATCTTGGTGCTTCACCTCCTATAAATATGCATCTCTAGCAATTTCACCTGCTCAAACAAAGCTTAAAAACTTGACCAATTGTATTTTTCTTAGCATTATAATCTCTTAGAAAAACTATCCTAGAAGGTCTTGTGTGTGACAATAAGAGGGTGCTATAATGTAAACTTTATTTAGGAGTTTCATTTTACTATTAAATTGACTTAGATTAGTACGTGCTAGGGGAATGTGTGGGCATAGTGGAGGACAATGTGTGTTAGTGGTGTGCTAAGTATCACATAATAGAATATGTATCGTGACGTTATTAGCAATTGTATGTATAGTGGAGAAAGCACCGTGTTCATGTCAATTTAGTAGTTATGTCTAGAATATAATAAAATATGTAATGTAGTGTTGTGGTAGGCAAACGAATGAAGAGTCCAAGTCGACTATGGTTGTAATCAAGTTGATCCAAAAAAATTAGTTCGAGTGCTCAGTTTCCACTTCTATTTCCATAATGCTTTCATAGAGTTTAATTGCAATGAATATAAGCCTCTTGCCTAATGCAAAATGATCTCAAAATCATGGAATTAGATTGGAATAATTCCAACAATACTTATTCTATTGGGGAATCTCATGCTATTCCTTTCATGGCTCACATATTTTTCTTTCCTACAATGAGATATCCATAACTATAACATCTAGTTTACATTTGGTACATGGGTTACGCCTCTTTGGTTCCTTTTAATGTTGCTTTCATCTATCAGGAAGACATAAAAAAAGGTTTAGTAACGTTTAGTTTACGATAATTTTCTACAATTTCCGTCCTATGTTCTAGAAAGAAAATCATAATCTGAGATAAGACAGTCAGGTTCCAACATTGGAGTCAAGCCAAGTGATAGGCTGAAACCAACAAACTTGTAAACTAACTACTTATTTCCTTTGTATTTATGAACATTCTTCCAGTACCTATAAAACACATTTATTATAAGGGGAAAACCATCTCAAGTTTGGTCATAGTTGCTGTGATGAGTTACAAACAGATGTTATAAATGACTGCATATCACTTAAAGTACAAACAATGATGTTACTTAAGCCTTATCATTTGACCTAATTAGTTGATTTAATTTATTGTCCAAACGATATTAGCACTGTGAACTCTATCCCATATTGGACTCCGCATATTAGTGAATTAGAGGTGATTAGATTCAAATAACATTTACTCGTATACAAATTCTTGTGCAGAATGTACAGCATATCCTTACAATAAGAACAGTTATGCTGAAAATGGTACAGAAATATGATCATAATAGACTAGTAGATAAAACATTAAAGCGTGATTATGATGAGACAAATAACTATGATTCTAATAGCAGGTAACATGGCTGGAATAAGGCAACAACAAATAAAACAAGATGTGAATATATATATATATATATATATAATTTATTTATTTATTTTCAGTGGGTGACATGATTCTAATTAAGCACACCACGAACCTAACCAGGAATCCAATGACTCAAACTTGGTTGTAAACGATTATAAATCTACAATTATAAACCTACTATAGAAGGGGTATGATTTGAAAAAATTCTGACACCATATTTTACTGAAACAATACACAAACCCAACACAAGTACATGCATTGTCAATCCTACAGGCACTCTTGATGGACATTTGAAGTGAAAAAACATGGATACTCTCGCACCAAACATTAAATAAGTAAACGGAGAATTTGCTTTTAGACACAGAACTATGCATGAGCACCATTGTGATCTGAGATCCAACAACGGTGGAAGATCAACTCCAGTACAAGAATCCTGCCAAAAGATTCTATGGGTCTACCCTAGAGCGAGCTGTTCAAGAGTATGGCCGTTGGGCACAAGACAGAGAACAGAACATAAGTACTACATTGGCCAACTGGCCTCCAATCTCAGTCTTTACTCTTTACCTTTTAAACAGACTTTTTTCCACTTAAGTACCAAGGAGTACAAATTTTTCTACTTTAGCAGAGATTAGACTATATTATAGTATGTGGAATCTGGGTTCTTGTGCTATATCAATTTATGAATTACACATATGATGTGTTAATCCATGTTAGAGTTAAAGAAACCTTAAAGTTTTTGCCTTTGACATGTTGAGAATATTGAAACTAATTCCAAGTTAAGCTTGTATGATATATTGTGATGCACCAAACAAGGGAAAAACCCATGAAGACATCCCCATTTTCCATTTAATAATGTCCAAAAGTACACTTTTTACAGTTGTTTCAATAGAGTTATTAAAATGAAACTGGCCAAAAAAAGGATGTATTTGAACAATTCTCTTTCCTAACCTTGCACTCTATCTTAGGGTTTCCGTCTATGCATGAACAGGAACGCAGGGTCTAAGAACTGCAAAAAGCGTCTTAGAGATCTCTACAGTTAACAAATTTTGGTTTACAATAACAACAGACCAGATCTGATACAGAACCCTAGAAGGTGTAAAGTATCATAAAACCCAGGTGTAAATATACCCCTACATACGCATCATATGTCAGAATTTTGACTCATATACAAGTAGGATTCAAACCGAACCCAAAATACTTAACCTCAAAACTCAGATCAGTACATATGTGGGTTCTCCAACATGGTATAGATTAGACCCACAACAAGAACCAAAAATAGATCAGTAAAACCCTACCAAAAAAGTGAAGAAACTAAAACAGAAAAAGATGTACTACCCATTAACTAAGATATAGACACATGAGTCATACCTTGAACTGGCAAATTCATAGAGCTTTCCTTTAGGAGAGAAGACAATCAGAGCAACCTCAGCATCACAAAGAACTGATAGCTCAAATGCTTTCTTTAGCAGCCCATTTCGCCTCTTGGAGAAGGTCACTTGCCTGCTTGTGGCGTTCTCTATACGCCTCATCTGAGTCTTTCCTCTCACCATTTTACCACCTATACATTACACACACACACAAATACCCAAATATCAAACATAAAGCTCAAGCCACTGAACATGAACCCCATTTAAAGATATGCAAGAAAATCAAACACACACCGCCACAGAAGCTTCACCTATGCAACAACTTATGAAGAATTTGTACGACATAGTATAAGAGAACAAACAGGAAGATAAGTAATTGCATATAGTGAAACCAGAGAACTCACAGAATTGGCAAAAAAATGGGGAGAAGCTTTTTGATGGAGTGCAGAAGTGATGAAGCACAGGCCTAGAAAAGGGAAGAAGCGGATCTGATATGTATGTCTTTTAGAGGGAAGAAAAACCCAGAATACCCAGAAAACTAAAACCCCATGAATATCAACTAATATAAAGACATGGAAGAAATCGAACACACAACACTATAGAAGTTTCATCAATACAACAATTTATAAAGAGTTTTCAAGAACACATATAAAAGTAAAAAAAAAAACAAGTGTATGAATAATATTTTCGGGTGGAACAAGAAACCTTACAGAATTGGCCAAAACTGGAGAGAAGCTTTTTGATGTAGTGTAGAAGTGAGGAAGAACAGGCCTAAAAAAGGGAAAGAAACAGATCTGATCTATGTTTGAGAATGCAAAAAACCCAGAAAGGTAATTGCAGTAGTAGGTGTAGTGATTGATAGATTCCTAGTCCTTTTATGGGTTTATGATCAAAAGAAAGGGCAAAGACCCTCTCTCACACAACTCTACACCTTTCCTTATTCATCAACGATCTGTTTCTCTCTCTTAACTTTTTCTCAAATTCTTGGAAGTCCCCACCAAAGAAAAAATAATACTATTTTTTTTAGGCAAACCTCATCCTTTGCTTGTTTTGGTAAACCCCACAAAGCAGACCCAAAAAAGAAAAACAAGGGATGTGGAAAAGGAAAAGAAATGAAAAAAAAATAAAAATTGGGTGGAAATTATCTATTTAGGTGTGTGGTCAGAAAATAAAATAAAAAAAGAGATGGAGATGGAGATGATCGAATATGGAAATATTGAGCTATGAAAAACGCGGCGTCCGTACAAGAAAATTGAAACATGTCAACATCTATGGTGAATGAATTGGAGCAATGAGACGTTGACAACGCATAGGTCTGTGATGATTTTAAGGCTCTGGTGGTGGTGATTGGGAGTATTCTTACTTTTCTCAAAAATGGGAGCCGTCTCTTTCATCACATGGGCCAGTGGTCCCCTCTCTCTCTCTCTCTCTCTCTCTCTCTCTCTCTCTCTCTCTCTCTCAGTCTCTCTCAGACAGTCTTCCTTACCTAATCTGCCTTCATCATTCGACTCGGAACAAATACCGTAATGGCTGATTTCATTATCGTAAAAGAATGGACTCTATGAAATAATGAAGTATAATTTTGCACAAGTGAATAAAATATATAATTAAATATATAATAAAATTATTATTTATTGTAATTCAATATTTAATAAGACACTGAATTAAAAATTGAATAATAAAATAATAATATAATTATTAATGTTTTTGTTTATGTATTTAGTAGAATAATAAATTTATAACTTAATGTGCTTGAATTAGATTATAATCGACTTAATAGTACGAATATAATATATTATTTAGATAAGAATTTGAAATTAGACTATATATACTACATAGTATTTTTTGAAACTAAATGTTATATTATGTTAGATTAGAAAATTTTAATCTATTATGATTTTATAATCCAACTTTTAGTACCGCAACTAAACGACCCTTAAATGTTATATTTAGGTTGGTTGGGCTTATTGTATTTCAGAGATTTACTTTATATAAAATTAATCAGTTATGATTGGTTAATTATTTATATTAATTTAAATATAATATAACCTAATATCAAAACGTATAAATAAATTAAATTATTATCAAACACGAATAATTTAATTTTAAAAGTACAAATTCATTCACTTAGCATGGTGTGAAATTGGTTTTTTTTTTTTTTTGCCTATACTTTGATCTATTGTTTTATGAATATTTGAAGTCGACTATATAAGTTTGTCTTCATTATTCATTTCGATCATGCACTATATATTCATTTAAGTTAAATATTTTCCTATATTCTGATCTCAAATTAAATCTATAAATAAACCAAGTAGCATTAATGAATAATGTTTCAATAACAATATGTGCGCTACTTTTGTGCATCATCTCATCTACATCACATGACATTACGTGATCATAATCATCAAATATTTAATAAATTCAATAGCACCACTAATATAATTGTCCGTATTAAGTAGTGCAAAAAAGTGGGGATGTATATAGCATTGTTGATAATGTTTTGATATTGAATTGGAGTTGATTTTTTTAGCCCATACTTGTCCTAACGACACGTTCTTTAAACTCGTAACTACAACCTAAACTTAGGATTAGTATAATCACATAAAAATAAAATCTTAAGTTAGTATCCGAAGAGTTCTTTTATCTGAGTTATCTTGATTTTTGTCAGAAAAGTCAAAAGTTGAATTTTTAACATTTATAGATGCTTAGATTAACCCATATGGGGGAGTATATTTTGACACAAAGAGAAGGTGGAAGAATAAAAAAAATTAAAATTAGAAATGAAACTAAAAAAAAAATAGAGCAAATGACCAAAGGTGCAAAATAAAAAGACCAGGTGAATAGCAACTGCAGGCAACATAAATGGGCAGTCCTGTCTTACTTTTAGGCAGGACTTAATGTTTATTTCATTTGGAATCAGACTTGGAAAGTAACCATGACATGCAATAACTATTGGCTAGTTATATATGTATATAAACACACGCGTACTAAATTAACTCGTATCTAAAATTATATTATAATGTGAATGATTTTGAGAGGGATATTAGTGACAGTTTGATGAGTTTATTTGAGACCGTCGGATGAACTTATTAAAATAAGTTATATTTTATATTATAGATATATATATACATATAAACTAAAAATTGTTCGTGCTTTTAGGCATAATTTAATACAAAAAATTATAATAATTAAAAATACAATTTTTAATAGAAATTAAAATTAAAATTCAACAAGTCTTCCTTAGAATCCTGCAATAAAAAAGGAGTAATATTATTATGATATAATTTATTGATTTAATAATATATTGACCTAATTCACTATAACTGTTGGATTGATCGTGTGTCCCATCAAACATTGAAATTTAATATTAATCTAATAGTTATAATGAAATCACATCATTAAGTTAGTAAATTAAGTCAAATTTTTAGGTTTAAGAACGTCTCTAATAGAACTCTTTATTTTTCTAACTCCTCCAATAAGACTCTATTTTATTATAAATAACTTTTATGGTGAATAATATTTTAATGTAAAATACACATGTATCATTTTTTTCATGCCGCTAGTGTACACCTCAATTAATTCTCTCATCGGTTTGGTTAAAGGCAAGTTATCCACGCATAAATTTATAATATTTATAAGAAATAAATTCATCATAATCTAATCTCAAGGAATTGTCGAGATTTAAATTTAAGACGCCTAAATTTACAGTTCATCCATGAAATCCATTTTGACTAGTTTTCGATAGATACTTACTTTTTTATCTTCAAATTATATTTAAAAATTGAGCAGTGATGTTTGAGTTATTTGATGAAATTAGACATATATTGCACTACAATTGTTGTATTACTTGATGAATTGAGGTTAAAATTATTCGTGTCATGAAACTCAAATGAAAATTTAGTTTACTCAATCATTATGCGATTATAAATAAAAATAAAATAATTATTTGATGAGTTGATTAGAATTTTTACACACATAATGGGACAAGTTTAAATTTATTTTACCAATTTTATTAGAAATAAATAATAAATATTCTAATGTAATTTGTAAAAATGTACCTCGATAGGTTATTCACAACTAAAAATCTTCACATTGACCACAACTTATTGAATAATCTTCGTCATAAAATTTATGGCTAAAAGAGGATTTTATTTTATTTTTTTTCTTTTTTTTTTCGATCATACCAAACGGAAAAATGCAAGTCCTATTTTTCACCCTTCCTACAAAAACACAAATGAAGAGCGAAAACATATTTCGTCTGAGAATAAAAAATGTATTTCTTTCACTTTCTTTTCTTCTAATTTTTCATTAATTATAATGAAACAGGCAATAAAATTGAAACATAAAAGCCAGGTGGCCATATATAATATAGCCCAATATTTCGGGTTCTCGAGATTAAATTTTATAATAAACATATTTTCTAATAAAATAATATTCAACAGTAATATTGTCGTATAAAGTTGTGGTGCCGACACCTGTCTGCACGTGGTGGTGAAGGTTTGTTTGGGGGAGGGGGGGGGGGGGGGGGGTGGGCTGGCCTTTTATGTGGTGGAGTGGTATGGTTTTTATGTGCTGTTTGTTTGGACCACTCAGGCGTGCTATGCTTTTGTACCTTAAAAATGGTGGTCCCAAAGGATTTTCACCCATTTTCAGTGTTTTTTTTTTAAAAAATTTTCAAAAAAAGAAAAAGAAAATAATAAATAAACTGCTGTGTACCGATGAACCGGGTAACTCAAGTGGTAACATGGACAAATCATAATTCAAACGTTTATAGTTCAAATATTAACAAATTTTTCATTTGGCAATATTTTTACTATTAAATAAATGGGTCCCATTAATATTCAACCATAAAAATTGTATCACATCACTTACGATGAAAAACTTATAAGAAACTTTATGGGGGTGTTTGACAAATATGTGAGGGATAGGATTGGATTGGTTTTTTAATCTAAACCAATCCAATGAAAACCCAAGTCGGAGGGATATGGACAGGATAATAATAAAATTGTGTAATTCAATCCTTACTTTGGAAAGTATTTTTGTATATTACAGGGCCAACGAAAAAATTATTGTTTTTTGTGTAAATTTTCTTACCTTTCACTTAAATTATAATTTTACCCTTCACTCCTATCTAATCTAAAGTCAATGAGGCAATATTATTTATTTTGTCCACCTTCAAACTTGATTCCAATTTTCATCTATATTACCAAATTTCATAGGATGTGAGGTTTTTAAATCATTGGTGCCAAAACCAAAAGAATACCAAACAGTAGATTTAGTATTAATTCCAGTTTATTTACTCTTTTCAGCACCCAGAGTAAAAATTCATAACAAAAATGTGGACAACATATCAAAATTAGTTTAAAATCCAAGTCATATCTCAAAAATTATCCATATACCAAATCTCAACATCAATCTATACAATATTCCAATCGCCCCACAAAACCAGAGCTCAATTTAGATACATTTAAACTGTAAAAAAAATTAAGTTGAAAAAAAAATCAAAATTAACATACTTCAAAGCCATTTTTTTGATAGGCGCTCTTGATTTCATGATCCATAGAGTTCCTTGAAACCCCAAGAACGTCGTAGGGGTCTCTCCGTTGCTGCTTCGTCGCATCGCTCTTCTTTGATTTTGCCTTATGACCCGACATTTCCACTTATAAACTTTCTCTTTTAACAAATCCCTAGAAATGGCTCACAGACCTCAAAACTCCACATGGATCCACAAAGTCTGTCTTTTTCAAATCAACTTCATCGAAAATTTTGAGCCTTCAACGAAAAATAAGTGAATTTTTTGGGAAAATTCAGCTTCAAAGGAAAACTAAGAACTTCAGAAAAATCGTAGCTATGACACCTCCAAGCTAGAGCTTGGATTTTTCAGATTGAGAAAGCTAGAGAGAGAAAATCCAGGAGAAATTAAGTGACATTTTCAAGTGGCATACCTTCGACAATTGGGACCAACGAGTGTCATTTGCTGTGGGAGGGGACTAGGCTGAAGTGGGGAGAAAACGGGGGTCAAAAACCCTAGACAAAATTTACTGTTGGAGGACAATTATGTAATTACACCTACTATCCTATTCATGGGCTTAGCAATCCCAAAGTTCAGGTGAGATTGCTGGATCTGGGTCAGAGAGCATAAATGACTGAATTCCTACGGGCTAAGTAAATGAAGCCCAACGATTATCCCATCAAGAAATGTAGATCCAAACCTGGAATTTATGGGGCCCCAAACTTTTTTAATCCAATCCAAGTCCATTATCCCACTTTATCCACCCAAACAAACACCCCCTATAAGGATTACATTATTCATAGAAATTCTTTGTTTTATCCTTCTTGCTTTTTGAGTTGCACAAAATGATCTAAAGTTTTTATAATTATCCCTGAATTTTCTTTTGCTTAAGCCCCAAGCAAACCTTATTCTTTGTCCATGTGGATGCAGGATAAATAGGGCTTGGTGGGAATAGAGGAAAACTCATGTGGAGGAATTAATAGAATCTTGGTTAGAGACGGGTTGGTATTTTCATAGGACCCACGAAGAAAGGAATCACCTCGGCTCTTCTCCTCCACACCATACACCCATAAATGAATTCGAGTATTTGCCGACAGTGCACTTACTGGAAATATATGTGTGTATTGACTACCAAGAGTAAAGCAATTGATTTTGATCGCGCACTGACTTATTTTTTTTCCATGTACTATAGTCTCTTTGGAGCCGACCTAGAGTCAAATCTCACCAGCAATACCCCCATGCTTCCACAGTCTGCTTACCGAGGAATAGAAAGGATGGACTCCAGGCCAGATCAAGTTGGGCCGGCTAGTGAGTGATTAGTGAACAATATCGCCCTATTTGACAACATTCCTCTCTGCAGGTGACACTCGCGGAATCATGAAACACTCCATACAAATCAAACAAGTCAGTGCAGTCTTGGGATCCCCCGTCCACATGGACAACACAAGACTGTTACGATGGGAGAGTTTAGAGGCCTTACAGTAACCCGGACTTCTTTTTCTTTCTATCATCTCTTGTCAAAATAAAGTGTTCTGCTCTACGTTTGAAGAGCCAAGTGGTAGCATTACTGCAGTAACAGCAACAGCGACAGCAACAGTGTCAACGCCTGAAAACAATTAACCTCGCAAGGAAAATGACATACTATCAACATAATCAATTTTTCTGTATGCTATCAATAATTTGCAGGCAAGAAAATATCCAAATTAAAAAAAAAAATACCCTACAAAAATGCCAAGATAAATAATCGGAACTGTTTCATGAGATTTTTTACAGGGTCAAAAACCACACTTTGAATCCTCCAGCATACTCCCCCCATTGAGGGTAGTGCTTAATTCATCAAGGCAAAACTGCATCAAACACGACTCGATTACCACCATACAACACACCACACCTTTTTCCCATCCTATGACCTGCTAGGGAAATCCAAACGCAACAATTGGGGCGAGAAAAGTGCTATGAGCAATGGATTTTTCCTTAAACACGTATTAAAATTGTTCTTGCTGATGCTCCCATGGCTATCAGTGTCAAACAAAAGGAAGAGTTCATGGATCTGCAAAAGCCAAGTTTGACAAACCTCAAGAATGTGGACCAAGTCGGAAATTTTCCACATCTAATACATGGATTATGTAAAATTAATGGTAATCGACTACTCACCTCATCTTCATTCAAGTTTGGAATTGCCAATAAAATGGAGCCTCCAAACTGTTACGCATGGAATTAGTAACAAAGAAGTTAAAGTTGTCTCAGAACAATGGGAAAATCAAGAAAAAGAAACAGAGAAATGTACTTCTTGCTCTGAAATGTCATGGTTTCCATCAGAGCCGCATCCAGTAAATGCTAATTCACATGCTTGTAGGAATAATGGCTGCTTCAGTACATGAGCTGATCCAAATAAGAACTGCAAGTAATATCATCAACTAGACAATCATCTATCATATCGAATCTGAGAACAAAAGTTGAATTAGCACCCAATAAAAGTCTACAACCCGTTAACACGTCACATGTTAACTATGCCCGTTACAGAAAACCACCATGCTACTCCAAAGTGGATAAATTGTTACTCTTTTTCCTTCTTGTTTTTTAGTTATACAAAAAACTTTCTTCATTAACTGGTCTACTTCTAACCATAACTTTCAATTAAACACAAAAGTTGACTGACAATTCTAGAATTTCAATATTTTCCTCAGTCAATGAATATGACAAATGCAAGTCAAATGCTTGACTAAGTCGAGCATGAAAGTTCCAGGTAAAATAGGCATGTACAAATGTAGCAAATTAGACAATTCTGGTTTCGTTTTATCTCAGAGTCTGATAATTCAAGTGAGTTACTGAAAAAGATAGAGCACTTTTCAGCTTTACACCACATATCCTACCAATCATTGAACCCTTGACTTAGGTGGAGGTTCAAGTCATACAGCAACAACCCAAAATAGATTCAACTACATCCAAATCCAGACACCCACTTAAGCCAATAGATGATCTCTGCCATTAATGAAATTGCTTAATTCAGTATAATACCAATGAAGAGCTGAAGAATGATCCAAGTTTCAAATGAGTGCACATGAGCAGGTGGATATCTAGTGTACATGTATACATTACGCATGCATCAGATGCACAAGCTCATATATATGGATATGAGGACATAAACACAAGTATGTGCATACAAGAGTGCTGGGAGGGATGGACCAAGTACAAACCTAATCTTTTGCATTATTTGCACAAAGTGCCTGCCCTCAAATTTGAACCACAATTCAAAGTTGTTAGCCTATTCCACGAAATGTATGTGTTTATTACATATGGGGAGAATGAGAGAGAGAGAGAGACCTCTTTAAATGTTATCCTGCCTCTCTTCTGCACATCAACGAATCCAAATATCTGCAATGCAGAATAATTTCCATAAAATGGGAGATAGACGTAAAAAATGCCCAAATTTATTAGTTTACCAATACAGAACCACCAACTAAATTAGGTATCGACAATTCTTTCAAGCAAAATGCATAAGAATCAAATCATCCTATTCACATGAGATTGCTGACCAAGCAATCAAAATGAATCTCAAAATGCACACATTATTTTCATTATTATTTTAGTTTTTCCATCTATTTTCCAAGGCAAACGCTTCATTCCGGCCATTCCAGATGCCAAGCATAGTTTTATCATAATTTTGTATCTTGATATGACAAACATGAAGCATCTGTCTGTAAATCACAGTATTATCATTTATGTTTATTTATCTAAAAGCAGGTATCAGGCCAAAAAAAAAAAAATCAAAAAAGGGCAAACCAAATTAGTTTGGCTGTTCAAATAGTTGAAAAACAACTAAACTATGATGGTAGTACAAATAACCATCCAGCCATGGTAAGAACTGAATACAAAAATACAGTTAACAAGTAACAACAAAATTGAGAAGTTACATAAAAGCATAATCTAACTGGTAACTGACCTTTTCTGAAAGGGTACAAGCCTTCAATCTAAAAAACCTCAAGAAATTATGGATTTCAACATGTCCGCTGCAAACATGATGAGTATAGTCAATAACAGTTCTGGCATTTGCACAAACTTGAAACTAATCTAACAAAAACTCGGATGAACGTTGTCACATAATAGCGTGGTGTCAATAAGAATTTGAGATACATATAATACATCTTCAGTTCTCTGGAAGATTACAGTAGCAGTCACAAGAACAAGTATGACCAACTTCTGAAACCCATTCTGTCAACACATTATGTACGTGCCATTTTTCTCAAATAAAGCATCAAGCTTGATGCTCACCCTCTCAAACTTTGACAAATACAAATGACATTCAACATACTAGCCTCCCCGCAGCTGCGGGGCATTGGGGGAGACAGACAGAATCTGAAAAAAAAAAAAAAAAAGAATAGAAGTGCTCTCAGATTGCAAAAATGTGGACCTTTTAAAAACAAATTGACCAGAACCTATAAAATAACAAAACATATATGCATATAGTGACAATTTTCCACATACATCAATAGTGATATAGCTGTAGCCACCAAAATACGTCTCCCATAACATTTTAGTGGACACAGTATTCTTTGGCGGAGATAGAAACTTTTTTATTAAGTTCAAAATATAATTACTGTTAAGCAAAAGAAGGCCAGACAAACACAAAGAAAGAAGAAATGAAGACACCAAGAAAGAAGAGATGTTAGCATGTACTACTCCTTAATGATTCAGGCACCATATTTGTGAACCTCTACCATGGAATGAAGAGTGCTTAATAGAATTCAACCCCTTGCAATGAAATACATTATAGTGGGATGCAATTCAACAGATGCATAAAGGTAAAAAGTTTAAAATAACAGAGGTAAACATACACAAATGCAGATAAACCAATTTTGATAAGAAACCAACCATATGTTTTTCACTGAAGACAATCAACACTACAACTACAGATCAAGGTAACATGAGCATCACAGAAAGCATACAATGCCGCCATACCAGGGATCTGGGATCATGGAAAGGAATTTATCCAGAAAGTCCAAGGCTTCAAAAGTGTTCAAATGTAATGACTGCAAAACAAAGACATAACCCAACCCATGTTTTTCATTAAGTTGAAGAAAAAATAGAGGATATCAAGAATATTGTATCATATTAAGAACCGGATTAGTGTATAGAAACACAAGCAGTTAGAGGAGACGCCTTATTTTGATTTGCACCAAAGTGCAAAATCTTAACTTGCATATGTCTTCCAAAAGAAATAAACACGTAACACAAAAGTATTGAATCACTGGATAGAAAAGTATTAACAAATGTAGACCTCTAAAATCTAAATCATATCAATTCACGCACACCCTACATCACATAAAGTGAACTATAGAAAATGATGTGGATATATGAATGCAGCTCTAGTTTCTGTCATGTCTGCAACTCATAAAACAAGATATTATTAAATAAAATTGTTCAATGTTAAAAAAAAGAAAAGAAAAATAAAAAGAAGGAAACTTACTGATTCAATTTTTGCCATTTCAACAATATATAGCAGTGGATTTTCCTGCAAAGCAAAACAAGGCGACATTCAGTGCCAAAGGAGCATGGGATTTCCAAATGGACATCATAAAACTTCACATTCGATTATATGTAACAGACCCCTCCCCCCCCCCCCCCCCCCCACAAAAAAAAAACCAATCTCCTTCTGGTGAAATGAAACAAGTAAAACCTTCCACAAGATTCAGATAAGTAACGATGGATAACACCACACCGGCACACAGTCATAACAAAGCTTAATGCAGAAATAGTGGTTTATTAGTGTTATCGATGTAATTTGTATTCCTTCTGCTCCTCTCACGCATCACCTCTTCAAATAAATAGTAGAGTTCAACTTTAGCAAATATAGTAAATACTTCATTATCATGTGAAGCACAGGTCCAAGGCCATAGATAATCACGGTTATACCTTACACTATGTTTTCATTGGAATTCATTTATATGTTAGCTTTCCGGTGTGAGCCTCCTTCAGTTTTCAAATCTTTGTGGAGCACTTTTGGACTTGCGGCATTTTTCTGCTGAAGTCAATGTGCTGCATCCTTTAAAGGTGTTACATATCACACACACACACACACACACAAAAGGTTCTTACTGCCCTTAAAAAGAGTTATGGCACTGTTCTTCTATACCATTTGATTTCTGCACCAGTAAACTTTTGATTTTATTGGTACAGTTTGCCAAGTCCTTGTTTTTTCTCTCCACTTTTTTCTTTGACATAGAAAATCTTCAATCATCCCAAAAAAAATTTAAGAATCAACCAGGTGAGGCATGAGCCCTCTACCTTCCACCTGGAAGCTTCTGCTGGATTCCACAGAAGTAGAAGGCCCATTTTGAGTACGTGGAGTGTTGTTTATGCTAATTTGGCAAATTTGTTCCCCACGGAGTACAGTACTTGTTTAGCTATTCTAACCAATTTAATTGCTTCAAGCCATTGCTGAATCACTTATCTATTGTACAAACAAATGTGGATAAATTCTGCAACTTTCATTTTATCGACTCTATCTTTTCAAAAAGAGGGGGATTTCAAGCTTCAGGTGTTGTGCTCCGGACTTGAAAATTGTTATATGTTCCGGTGAAAACATGCGAAGACCATAGAGACGGATGAACTAGCAAAATAATCTCAAAATGCATGATACAATAAGCAATAAATGTGCACCTGTTTGGACTCAGATGCTTTTGTAACAAGCATATAGTCCCCATAGGAATGAGAAGTTTGTACAACATTGAGAGCAGTGGCAATCGCATGGCGAGTCTGCAATAAGAATGAACTAATTAACAAAAAGAACTATGAGAACTAAATTAAATAGCATCACAAATAAATGTAGTTATGTAAGAAATAAGCATGCAAACATATAAACGAAACCCTCTCAGTCCAGTTGCATTTGCTAATATTTGGAAAACATCTAGAGAAAGGACACTGGGTATCAACTGCTGTGGAAGCAAGCAAAAATATATTTAGTACACTGATGGTGTGATTACAAGAAGTTTCCTCCAACTATAAAAAGTTTGACAGACCAAATATTAACACAAGTGTTGCTTATGCAGTTAGGCCCAACTTGATTTCGTATCATATGGCATGCATCTGAGACAAAATAACAAACCAAGGTCTTTCTAAACATGACCATGGCGCTTCTGAATTAAACCTTTTGGTTAGAAGTACCATTGTAAAAGGAGAAAAACTTAGATTCCAGACAATAAATCAAGAATTCAGCTGACTCTTTGTGCATCGCTCCCATAAAAACTAAATTCAAATTTAAAAAACAAAAAGTGAACCATTAATAACAAGGAGGATGGGAACTACTGCAACATGATTTGAATTAAGTCATCCATAAACAACACATCCACCAGAGTCAAAAAAATTTATGTTCAGACATCCTCCATGTAAACATAGGGATATGAAATGAAGCATATGGATGATAGAAAGAGTCTATAATATAACGAGCTCCTTGAAGCAAAATAAATAGGACACATCATGTACATTTCAATAACTTGGCTTTTCATACAGTATATTGGTAATGCATTCGACTCGAAATGCAAATTTTAGTGTATGGACAAAATGAGAATGTTCACATCGAAATCCAAAAAAAATCAGCAAAGCAGCTTGGCCCAGTGTATTGGTAATGCGTTCCACTCGAAATGCACATTTAAGTGTATGGATACACTGAGAATATTCATATCCAAATCCAAAAAAATTCAACAAAGCAGCTCGGTGAAATATAATTAGTAGCGTACACTTACCCTCCCAGCAAAATGCACAGCATTTTCCTTCTGATTTTCAAGGGGAAAAACTACAGGAAGATACTCTACCTGCAAAGACGCAGAATTATTTATCTATATTAGTCAAAATGAAATCAAACAGGCAGGCTCGTAATATGTGTATCATCTTCTGTCTAGATGAGTTTATTTTCTTTTTTCTTATGCACTACTTTAATATTGGTGCAGAATATGTAGTTCATGGTCCATTAAAAAGCTTATTTTAGGGTCACCATATATACTCAATATGGGATTTAGAAATCACGGCAGCGTGCCTAGCATTATTTCATAGCAGCACGCAACATATGAAGGAGTAGGCCTTGGCACTATTGTAAGATTGTTCCATTCTAACCAAGATATTAAAATTTAGAGGCACGTAAATATTCCCCTCACTCGAGATAAGATTGCATACATCTGACTCTTCTGTGATCCCACAATAGTGGAAACCTCGGTCACTACGCTACTTTTTTGTGGAGTGTATAAAGGAGCATACGAGTCCATCAAATTAAAAGCAGGAATTGACTTGCACGGCTTCCATCTCTCTTGGAAAGACATTTCCTCCCACTCCGAAGCCTAATTCTCCCAATTCAACTACATGCTTAAAAAATGGCATGTTGCAAGAGATGTCTAATATCACATTGCAGAAGAAATCAGTTTGAAGGACAACTACTATCTCAATTCTCAAGTTTAATCCTGAAAGGCTGCCCTCTTTCTTGTAAGGTTGTACTTTTCTCTTTCAAGAGCAGAACCATAGCTCTTCCATCATGTTGAGTTGCAATTAAACACATTAAGGGTGAACTAAAATGCCAGCTTGAATATGATTTTGAAAAATACATCAGTGTGACAACCTCAATATGATTTGCCAGATTTACCATTATTGAGAGAAAATCCTCAAAGAAAACCAAGATAAACTATGTTTTGAGAAACCACACATATTCAACAAATCCTTATCCTTGTTTGAGGTCAGCTGAGACACCACAGAAATAATAAAAATATATCATGAACCACTCGCCACAGATAGAGCGGTAGAGAGAGATACACAGCATACCTCCATGAAATTGTGAAATTGTGTGAACATTCTAAACATGAGCTTCCCTAAAGTAATATGCCCCCTACAAAAAATAACGTATGATAAACAAGGTTAGTAAGATAACTTCCAAGGACAACGACGAAAGAATTTCCACTGAAAAGAGAAGTCATACCAGGACTGGTCAAAGTGTACATGGGGATAGCGGACAATCACCGGCTGGATAGGATAACCAGGGATAAATGCACCAAGTTGAAATGAGATAATGGCTCTTCCATTGGTTGTGGTTCCCTCGGGAAATAAAAGCAATCGAGGAAATCTATCACCAGAAGCTTTTCTCTGTATTCAGATCCTCGAAAGCACATTCTGTATCAAATAACTTGTATATTGATAAAACTTAATAGTTTGAATTGTTGAAAAAGAAGAATATTCATGTATCATATTTAATAAACCACTGACTCCAATTATTTAACCTTTGAAAAGAGTTCGAAATGACAATTTCAAGGTCAATCAAACATAAAGATGCCTGCAGTCAACAAAGTTTTATCCAAAAAAAACACCTAGATGAGACCTTGGCAAAATTGTCATATGCAATTCCAATCCCAACATAAGTCTATTACAGCTTCTCATTTGTAAATGACAACAACCAGAACATAAACACATCACAGATAATTCAGCAATTTACGGATAGCAACAAATCACTAGCCATCCTCTTTAACTGTCTAACTCAGGTTATATTAACAAGAGGAATGAAATAAATATGCGAGTTTAACTCAGAGCCAAATCCTAAAAGTGGATTGTTTTGAGTTATACGGGAGTCAGGACAACACATTTTTATCAAACTGGGAGGGGGAACCTATCAACACGGGCGATGAAAAGAATAATGCATCATACAAAATACTTGCAGTGGGGTCCCATTGATACAAATACTATATGAGAATATTTTTAGTCAACAAAAATGTACAGCAAAAGAACAAAATAAATTCCAAATAAAACGCCAGTGAGATAGAATGGAAAAACAATAATTACTGGAATTTATGGTCCACCACGTGCAAGAACCTCATTGAGAAGTGTCCAAAGCACGAATAAATAAACAGCGATGCATTTGTAAACCAACCAAAATGCAGGCTTGACAAATCCAAGTTTCTCAATTTTAACCAATCAAAACTCCGACTTGGAAAAAGATTGCAACATGCAACTTGAAGCTGGATTGGAGGCAGAGGAGAAAAGAACAATATATTGAATCATATTTTCAGGCAGTTTACTTTTTTTGTTTTTTCACTGGGGCATGTCATAAGATAGATAACAACTTGACTATAATGCACACTACACCATTAAAAGATAAACCCTCAATCCCTAGAAACAAAGACTAAAATAAACTTAAAAAATAATATTTTTTGTGCATCACTCTCTTGAAAGTCAACCAATAAATTTTAACTTAGTTTGAAAACTGAGAGAAGATGTTAAAGCCAGTGTTTTAAAAACCCGGCCCGGCGGGTCGGCCAGGAAAACTAGTGAACCGGTGCCTAAGCCGGGCCGGTCCCTTAATTGAATCAGTCCAACAAATGGCCCACTTGAGAACCGTTCAAACGAACCTAAACCGGTCACTTTTCATGAACTCGTAAAAACCTGTTCGGGTTCCACAAATCCAACAAATCCATTTTTATATTGGAACTCAAACATAAAATATTAAAACTAAATTTCAAGGCTCACGAGGCTCATCTCATCCAAAGGAGCTAATGTTAAGCCATCAAGTCTTGACCATTAATAATAGCAAATAAAGAAGTGCAACACTTTTATAGGCACACAGTCCTCATAATTCTCTGTGAGTTTCCGATGTGGGATAGGTAGTGCACTTAAACTGTCATTGTTTTTTCTATCAATTTTTCTTTTGGTTTTTTAGACATCATATTATTACTATTTATACTAAATACTCAATATTTCTTAGTGAATTGTTTTATACTCTATCAAATTATATCAATTATGTAAGCAAATTAATGAATTGAGGATATTTTTTGTCTTTTTATTTCATTTACTATAACATAAAATATGTTATTTTTTGTAACTATTATAATTTTTTAGCATATTTATTATTATTATTATTTATTAATTATCTGACTAGTTCGACCGATTGACCCACGGTTAAATCAGTAACCAATGACCCAGTCCCTTTGCTTTGGTGTCCAGGCCGGGTTTAAAAACTATGGCTAAAGCTAATACATCTTGGGCGATACCAAATATACTGCCCAAAAAATAAAACCCTTCTCTTCCTTTCTTCCAAGTGTGCCCAACACCCCTTTAGTCATAATAGCTTATAGCCAAAAAAATACATGGAACCAAATAAAAACAATGACAAATGCTTACTAGACTAAATCATCAACCTGAATAATGAAGAGTTTTCATCAAAACATAAGTAAAAGATCCAAGAACTAATACTAAATATAGAAACCTTCTACCTTTATTTCATTAACAGCATTCTTCCTTGACGATGGTGAAAACCTATTGACGTATATTACCTATAAGAATGTAGAAAAACAGAGAAATCATGATACATGTGTTGATAGATTTATCGGTGCAAATGAACAAATATCAATTATGTAAATCACTGGCACTGAATTTACTAAGTATGAGGCATAAGGTTACCTGCATTGCTCTAATAATAGTCCCAACAAAAGGCATGGAATCATGGGACTCAGACGCAACAATAGTAGGAAATAATTCATAGAAAAAGAAAATAGGTTCAATGTATGATACATGATTAGAAACAACTATTGGAGCAATCTCTCGTGGAGCAGGCTTTCCTCTTCTCTTAATCCAATGGTAACTGCAACACCATAGGTAAATAAAATTTCATTCAAGTTAGACCGAGTTAAAAAAGGACTAGAATTTTATAAATAAAACTTCCTTGAACTTTGACATACTCAATTCATTTAAGTTGAAATTTTGCCTGTTAAGATTATATCTCAGAAATATGGAAACATACCCAACTCAAGAAGACTAACATTCCTTAATCCCAACTGATTGGTTGGCTCCCTAAAGATCCATGTTTACAAAGATTTGGCTTAAGTTCTACACTGGTTGCCTCCTTATTGCAACCCCTTACGTCAAACTTGTAACTAAATAAACATACCATCAGAAAGTGCTTGCTGTTGACATATTTTATTGTAGGTACTAGGTAATTCATTCAAAGAAAAGAATGGAAGTAAATGATTCTTCCAACATACTGACACCTTTTCTTTGAAAGGGTCAAGTATTAATGCAAATATCCAAATGTCTTCTTCCAATTTTACATGGTTTCTAGATGATACAAACATTGAACGCTTCTTAAACATTACTTTTCAAAGTACACCACCTTCATATAATTACAACTGTAAACTGCACAAATAAAAAATTTGCTTACCATCTGGAAATGGCCACTAAATTAGTTTTGAAGATTCAGTGAAACAACTACGAGCAAAGTATAACCTTAGTGCCCAAAACAAGATCTCTCACCTTTCCTCAATTTTTCAATTCCTGGGAAAAATGGAGACTGACATTTGAAACCAAAATTCCATGGAAGAAAAAAGGATGATTGCCCAACTCCTCCCTTAGTTTCTCGTTTTTCCCCAAAAGTAGGAGTATCCCAAGAATATTAGAATTACCAAAATCTATATGCCGTGAGCAACCACATTGACACCACTATTTCTTCTCCAAACACTTTAGACCAATAACTGATAGGACAAGGAAAGTTCTTGAGCTTATAGTGACAATACCACTCGTTTTCATAGGAATGAAGCTTATTTCACCTAGTAATTCATAGAATCACAGTGCCTACAAGTTATCGCCAAATCTAAACATCTACACTAACATCAATGACTAAAAAAATAAATGCTATCTATTTTTCATATACATATAAAAAGCATATCAAGAGCTACATAAATATTTTCAAGCACGTGTATAAGAATTTAGATTAACTTACCCAAAAGAGAAGAGGATACATCTAGAACATATTCGGGTGACCCACATAAGCCTACATCTCCATTTAGGCATCGGGTTTTCCTTATCCTTCCAACCATGAAGAGCAAACTTGGTGCCCACATACCCAACCGATAAGCACAATCCAAACAAGACCAGCCTAATCAACGCAATAGGCAAGCAAACCATAATCTTCAGCCACTCATAAACCCCTTCAATTCGCGCAGTGTTATTCCTAAATGGGTCCACGGTACTCGATTCCGGCAAAGCATACCCTTTAGCCCCAAGTAACTCATATGGGTTTTCAAGGATTTCCATCTGGGTACTGTTGATATAATCACTTGGGTGATTGGATTGATGATTTGAAGGGTTTTGATGGGAGTTTCCATTGGAATTCTCGAGACCCAGTTCGCCATCTACGTTGATGATCAGGTGGGGCTCATCAGACGATTGTGAATGGTGGTCTGATGCCAAGAGACGAGTGGTGAGATCATGGTCCGCCATTGTTGGAAAGTGCTGAAGGCTGGAGGTGGACAAGTTGTGAAAAGTTTAGAGAGAGAAAAAGATGGGTTTTGAACAGAGAATATGCGGGTAGCAAAGCCAAGGAAGAGAGAGAGAGAGAGAGAGAGAGAGAGAGAGAGAGTTTTCAAACACGGGTGCGGTTCTTTGTGCTAATATATGTTTGTGGTGTGGTGTGGTGTGGTGTGTCCGAAATCTGTTTGACTGGGGGATCTTTACTATGACAACTAAGAATCATTCCTTTGACTTCCCCTAAAATGGTTATATTCAATTTCATAATGATGAAATGATACATCTTTGTTAATTCATAACCCCCCCCCCTCCCCCATTATTATCTAATATTCATGTTTCTTTCACATTATTTTACTATAAATAAATTCAGTTACATTCTGATAATTTTTGTGAAACTTATTTATTTTTTGTTTTTTTAACTATTTCTATAATTTAGTATTTTTTTATATTTTATTTTTTTTTCACCTTTTCTTGTCGAGACTTCTTTCATGTGTTATTGATTAGATATAATATATATATACACTAGAAAAAAAATTCATACTTATAATATAAAAAATTGAACATTGATCATTTAATATTCATATTTTAAATAATAATTTATTTTTTATTTTTTTATTTAATTAGACTATTTTAAATAAAAATGAACAAAAAAAGAAAAAGAAAAAGATAGTTGTAGACTAGTAGGTTTGTTTAGTATTGAAGTGTGTGATGATTGGATACTAGAGCCATGATATTTTTTAACGAAAAAAAAATTTGGGATGGTGATTATTATATTAAAGTAGATAAAAATTAAATCAATCTTATCTATCCACATCCATTAATATATTTCATTAAAAAATATCGAGTTTTTAAAGAGGAAAATATACTAAATCTACAAACCTAATTTGATTCTACATATCTATATAATAAAACACAAAGCAACTTAAATTTTTATCCCCTACATACTTTCCTTCCTAAAAACATCACATAACTCACTTCTATTACATGTTCAATCATTTAATATTTAATTAATTTATAATTTAACATAATTTTTATTTTAAACATTATTCATATACGATAATACACACATATTAAAAAATTTTAATATAATAAAATCAATTTTTTTAACGCTCAAATTTTATATTTTATCGTGTCTTCGTAGTGCTAACACTATCAAATGGTTGGTTAAATCAAGAAGACATTTCCTGTACATATTTATAAATTGATTATCCTAGACCGCGCCTTGTCTGTGCGTATAACCCCACCCACGTACCATCCAAAGAGAATTATTTGAACCAACAAGGGTAGTTTGAAAGTTAGAAGCGAGTCATAAACTCAAATCTTAGATTTAACTTTAGTTGATCTCCCAAATGTCATCTGAGTGACAAATCCACCTTCCTCGTCCCAATCGAACTAACTCGGGTTTACCAGGGCAATCGAAGTGCCACCACATAGCTCATTCGCAAGAGAGGGGGCCGCGGTTAAGTGCTGGATGGGGAATGAATCAATCGGCTATGCCCCTACACCTCCCAACTTCCCCTTCTCATCATTCAAAGAATACCTACCAGAATATTGAAAAGGTTAATAGACTCTTTTTGTCCCCTTTTCGATGCCTGCCGAGAACTTATATAAATATTTTTGGAATGGAAATGTTCGCCGCCTTTTATATATATCAAGTAGACCAATAATACAGACTAATAGATGTTCCTACTCTTCCACAAAAGTAAGACCTATTCATAATTGGTTAATTCCCCATAGATATTCATGATTTTATTTTGAAGTGAGTCCAATGCAACTTGTATTAGAGAAATTTTCATCATTAAAAGAAAAAAAAAAAGAGGAAATTACTTGGGAGATTTATTATCTTCTATTTAAATCTCCACCAAAAAAAGACTTTAAAAAGTGATAAATAATAAAACATTTAAAAAAAAAAAAATTGATACCGTCGACAAACCCGGATTACGTTACCATGGAGTAAATAATTAGGTTATGACATACATGATGGATTGCTTGCACGAACAACACCCCGTCCCGTAAGGACTAACGATTGCTTATCCCACAAAATACCACCCACCCTAAAATCAAGAACAAGAAATTAATTAATTAATTAATAAAAAAATTGCACTGCATCAAGATCCACGCATTATCAATATATCTATTTTAACCGCATCATCCAGGCTGGGAAGTCTTTTTAATTATTATTATTATTAGGATTAATTGCACTAGAGTTCCCTAAAATACAGTGTGTGTCTCAATTTAATCCTTAATATTTCAATTGCATCATTTTAATTCCTGAAGTATTAAATATATTTCCATGTAAATAATTTGAATAACTCTTTAACCAAACCAAAAATGTGTAATATGGGTAACCCTCGACTAAAATTTGGATAACTCTTTGACCAAAATTTAGATAAAAATTTGATCAAGAACTAACCAAATTAATGTTTTTGACCATATTTAGATATCACGCAATGAAAAAAAATCGTTAGTAATCTAGATAATGTCTACTTGAAGGACCACATATAAACATATTCAATACTTCAAAGACTAAAATAATGCAATTAAAATATTAAGGACCAAAATGAGATAAACCTCATACTTTAGAAAAATCCAGTGCAATTAAACCTTATTATTATGTCTAAAGGTTTTTATCGGGATAGGGAATATTGTATATAACTAAGGGTCGGCGTTTGACCCACGGTCTGGCCTCAAAGCCCAACAGCCCAGTAGACCATGGGTCGGCTCATCTCACAGCCCAGGGACAATCCATAAGCTGTGGGAGTGGCTACAGTTTACTTTCCCATTGATGAGCCCAACCAAGCCCAAGAGGCGGTCCAACAGTGCAGCCCATTTGGCCAATCATACTTCTGAAAAGTCAATTTTGAACAAAAATTCGGATTATTTGATCAAAAGCACAAAAAACTCAAAAATTCGGAGGAAATAAAAAAGTTGAAAGGAGACAACAATGGGGAATTTTCCTAAATAGCGAGCCAAAGCTTGAGGGAGCAATGTCACCTGGACGTATAAGGCCTACGGTTCATGAACTTCTTTTCCCAACAATGACGATATCTAGAGAATAATAAGTAGCATACATCAACTCTATTGAGTAAAAAACGGGTTGAGGGAATTTCTATTAAAGTGGTGGAATTTGCAGAGATCAAAGAGAACACCAACGGCAAAAGCATTCTGCTGGGCCAATACAAAATGACGAAAGCTAGAAGAGTGAATGGGTTTAGACACCCTACTAGTCCTAGTTTTACAATGAAAGGTAAGTCCATTAAGGCCATCTTGATGGACAGGATGTGGGCCACCCACCACTTTTTGGCTGGCTTTACCCAACCTGGCTCAATGAGACACCGACACCTTCCCCAAATGGAAAACACATCTACCCTTCTTTTGATTTGTTCTTCAAAGCAATAAAGCAGACCTATTGCAACAATTATTAACAACCATTCACCCTATGTATACAGATTACTCCACACACACACACACACACAGATTCTTAAGTTAAATTATGAGAGACAGAAACCAAACTAACCTCATTAAGGACATCAAACATGAACATCAACCATGAATAAGTGTGGATGTGCGCATTCTGACTCCACTGTTGAAGCATGAGAGTCACATTTGAAGAACTCATTTATGCAATAATTAACCCATTAAATTTCTCCAAGAGATCTCTTCCTCAGCTGTAAAATTGTTCCCTGAGAACTGCAAATCAGATGGGTATTTCTGATGAATGAGAAAACTGACAGCTTATGCCATCAATGTTCGTTGACAGAACTAGAAAACTCCTCTCCCCAGGCCACCGTTGGGCACCTCTTGCGTTATAGACGTTGCAACAAAACAAAATACCACCTAGGTGCTTGTTTTTCTAGCAACAGCAGGACTAGTCACCATCTCCAGAGTCAATGTCATATTGGCTGTGGCCATCATCTAAGCTCTCATGTCCTGCTCCAATAACCAAATCGTTCTCTGGATTATCAAATGATTCCTTCTCAGTAAGGAAGTATCCACCCTCTGAAGGGTTATAGTCCTCGCCCCTCCATATCACAATCTGTTCCTTATCAAAAGTCACCAGGACACAAGGAACCATGTCCTGTATCACCAATGTAAACAATAAAACTTGAAAAATAATGTTTGCTGAGTAAACAAGCAAAAACAAATCAAATAATTCACATATCCCACCAATAGTCAAGTTGTAAAATCACCCTATACCATCAATAGGCTGCTTAAAAATTTAATGGCACAAACAAAAAACAGCTGTAACTATAACTTTTCATCATTTCCACGATTGTGCAAATGGCAATGAATTCTTTTGAGAATAGAATGTTGTGTTCGCACCAAAGACAGCCCTTTCCACGCAAATAAAATAAAAACTATTACTATTCTGGCAGGGAATCTCCAATTACCAAGGCAGATGCGTCAAGAATATCCCTGCCTATACTGAACTTAAGAGGAAAAATCTGAAGGGTAAATGCATTAAGTTCTTGCATGCTCAGTAGTTTATCATGTTTAAGATCTCTCTGGGGAAGAGAAAAGAAATCATCACGCATGCCCAAGAAAGGGCTAACCACTGTAACTAAAACCATCTGAATAGGGTCAAACTCACATAGTAACCAACAAATTGAAGAACCAAGTTCTTCCATAAGGTGCAATGAAACAAAATTTTGAGCAGGAATCAAATCAGATTTGAGTGTTAGGTCCTGCCTGGCAAAGGATTCGATGGACAGTTTGTTCGTTTTTTCTTTTCAAAAAAAAAATCGTTAATATGGTGGTCTTCTGCTTGCCTTGTGGCTGCAATTTGAAGCTCTACATGTGACCAACCTGATGTTGTAATAGTAGAAGCGTTTAATAAGTCACACGTATCATAACAAAATACATACTAGAGAAATTGTTATTCTTAATGGTGCTAGTCATACAAAAAGAGCACAAGACAAAAATTGTATAACTATGCATAGCAGAAGGAAGACATCTGCTAATATTGTGCTACAATATGATGCCTGATAATCTCGCTTTCACCTCCTCAAAAGATCCAAATTTAACCAAGTCAACTTTAAATAGAGGTGATAAATGCAAAAATGCCAAAATAATATTGTGAAATAATGAGACTACAATAATTCAAATTTCCAGACAAGGTTGTGGTTGTGGGTGCAACAATGTATTCAATGGAACAGAAGTATGTTACCCCTCCCACCAACATACCAAACAATATGAAGGACAGAAAAAACAAAATACTACAGCAAAGACCATTTACTTGCGATCACTGTAAAAAAGAAGATGGCTTTTTCATATGAGGAAGTATATGGAAGCCTCCTCAGAATAAAATCATGCGCCCAAGTTAATCTTACCCTCAGTTTGCAGCCTATTTTCTTGTAGTCACCCTTTTCGAGGCCTTTACAATCTATCCGAACTAGTTCATCAGTGAGAAAAGCATCGCGGACCATAGGTACTAGACTACCATAATAACCATTTTTAGCTGCAGTTGCAAATTTAATGTTAGAGTCTAGAGACCACTCAAACCGACAGTATCAATAGCTACTAGGTACAGAAAAAACTTACCAAGTTTTGTTAAGGCAGGAACACCTAACCCTCTCTTTCTCATCTCCTTCGTTTCCTCAATGCTCAGGCCATCTATAGTAGTTTTAATCAGCCTAGGATATATGGGCTCTTGAGGCTTCCACAGCATTAATGGAATCACAGGCCTCTTCTTGGGATTATAACTCCTACCTCTGTACAATACAAGTAGACCACCATGTCTTTGAATGATCTTACCAAATGTTTTGTCCTGGAACATAGGGAAACATTTCAATAAATAGTTCCACAAAGGCAAAATAATTTCTTAGAGCAATCTATGTGTACACAATGCTAGTGTTCACAATCTGGAGAAGATAATTAATGTACCAATTTAACATGACATTAAAATCATAGTGAACAAAGCTTATGAAAATCCAAAAGACATGTTTGCAATGTTAATGTAATTGAAAAGTTGCTCCTCAAGCAAAATGTTTTGACACTTACTAGATTTGAAGGAATAAAATACCTCTAACTGACTGCACACATTTTTCATATCAACAGTAGGTACACCCATACACTTTATCCTGACTGCTTCAGCATGTTTCCAGTGATTATGAATATCATTCAACATGTTGTGTGTTAAACCATCCCTCCCTACAAAGGAACATGCCACAAGTAAGAGACAGCGGAGAGGGATAGAGACTCATATTAAAAAAAAAACCTATTTTTTTGGGTATAAGTACATTAAAGGAGGTAGTGTTCAAACTTCAACTTACAGAAATTAGTTCAAAACAGTTCTACATAACAGATAAGTGATAAGAAAGCTATCTTCTTGAGCAAATAATTTTGCTAAAGCAGCCATAACGTCAATGCTCTCAATTTGATGACTTAGAACTTGCTATATTCTTTGAGCTCTTAAGGGGATATGATTCATGATAATCAAATTTTACAATTAGATGGGTAGTAATAATTCCTAAAGATGCTATAATTTGAATAAAAAAGCTTTTCCTTTTGTGCAAAATCTCTCACATCCTAACTAAACTAGTTTGGTCTATAGTCACATTCTGTGAAATTCATCAAATTTCATTTGGTTGCTCTTAACTAAACAATTTCCACTTTGCTTGGGGAGACGCGATTCTACTCGTACTCATAGTGTGTTACTCGAACACAAGCTTCGCATAAATAAACTAGTTTTGTCGATGTGTACTATATGTGAATGCATGAATATGAGAATATATTCACATAATTTGATTTGTTGAGACAATTATCCAACATATCAACAGAAGCTCATGATAAAATCAAAGCCAAAATACCCAATTCATTAAACACAAAAAACATGACAATGCAATAATCTAAAAGAAAAAACCGCAATACCCAGATTGATTTGCCTCTTGGTCCTATTCCTCTGACACCTATCCACTAGCAGTTTCCTCTCCGCACTCGTCAACAGCGTCCCTTGTATTCTCTCTCTCATCTCCTTCCTCTTCTCCTCCAACTTCTTATTATCCTCAATGGACCCCAACTTGGGGTCCTTCACCGGAGCACAAACCCCAGTCCAGACCCTATTCAATCGGCCGGGCCCAAACGGCGAGTACTTCGGCTCCCTAAGCCCAATAGGCCTCACCGCCGGACTACTCTCCGTGTAACTGAACCGAAAATCAAACGGCAAGTTGGAACGTACCGGTTTTTGACCGGACCGGTCGAGCGACGATGGAGGTCGATAAGGGGGTTTCCGCTTCTTTTGGGGCTTGATATCTGTTGGGGTTTTGGGGTTGGGGTTTGGATTTTGTGGGTGGAGAGAGAGTGGGGGTTTGAACGAGTATTTGGAGTGGAGGGTTGATGAAGAAGTTGGGGTGGTTGAGGTGGTGGTGGTGGTGGTGGTGAAGGAGGAGAGAGAAAATGGGTAGCTTTTTTGGCGGGAGGTTCGACTGATGAAGACGAACATTTCTGAAATCCCAATTGTTTTGAGATGCAGAGACGAGTGACGAGGCTAAGGTTAAGGGTAGGGCCCCAGGGTCCGGCTCGTGTTTAACTGCGGTTGAACAAAACCGGGTCGCGAAGATTAAGGTTAGGACTTCAGGATCCGGCTCGTCTTTAATTGCAGAGGTACGGTCAAACAAATCGACGTTACAATGTTATTTTGTTCAATGCACCTTTTGTCGTTACCACATGGGATTCTTGCCCTAGGGCCTTAGGGTTAGAATTTGGTATCAAAAATTTTTTCTTGTCAAGTAAAAATGTCTATTATTTTATTGATTTATTTTATTTTATTATTTTTATAATCAACAGTTACGAATGTAATAAACTAAAATTTATGATTAAAATTTTCTTTAATATAATTTTTTTTAAAAAAAAATTGATTCTATATTATAATAGATTATAGATTAATCGTGTTAATATCAAACATACGTGAGTTGACTTCAACTTAACAAAACATACGTGAGTTTTACTTGCAAAAGGTTGATTTTAATGTTTCGTTTGATAGGAAAGATAAAAAATAAAAGTGATACATTTTTTATTCTTTAAGGATGAAAAATAAAAATGATACGTTTTTTTCCTTTGTATTTAGTTGGATGAATGAAAAATAAAAATGAATAATTTTTTTTTAAAATATTTTTTGTGCTTGCTAAGATTAGGCTTGATAATCGAGTCGTGTCGTGTCAGATTCGTATTGAGTCATAAAATTATGAGTCTTTTATATTTATTATTCGCGTGTCAGGTCATTTTCAAGTTCTTGTCGAGTTATAATCAAGTTTGTGTCATAAAATTCGTGTCGAGTTTGAGTCATGTCATCGTGTTGAGTTAAAAATTTTCATCCCTAGTTAAGATGAAAAAAAATATTTTTTTTATTTAAAATTTTTATTTTTTAAAAAATATATTTATATGAAATTAATGTATAGATAATATATATATAGACATATCTACACAAATAATAGATTTTGATCAATTCATTTTTCCATCACTGGTCTATCTCTCAAATTTTTCATCATAATCGTACCATCTACAAAGCACCTCATAGTCCCACCATAGGGAGAAAATACTCATTGCACGGCTACATCAAGTTATATGGTGTCATAATCTAATAAAAATATAACAAGTGAGAAAGTGAATTCCTTATATTTTAATAACCACTTATCTATGTCAATTATTTTTTTTATTATATTATATTTTTATTGGATAATAATATCACATGATATTAATGATGTGATGTTACTATTATAACGAATATTTACTCCCAACTATGTGAGGATGCAAACTATGCATTATTGAGTAATTATTGTTTTGACATGCACCAATGATTTTAGGTATTTATGGTTATTTTTTTATTTATTTTTTTCCATTTTCATTGAATTTTTTGGCAGGTTTGAAAGTTCAAAATGCTCTAGTCAGAAAGCAGATATAGTTTAAGGTTGCTGAGACATCAATTTAGGTACACTCGAGTTAAAAAAAAAAAAAAAACAATCGAGCTCAATTAGAACTCAAATTCAATTTGGACCCTTCAATTTAAGTATTGCCCGCGTTCAAATTTTCAAACTCAAAATATACTTGGATTATACAATGTGAGCTAAAATTTGGATTAAACTCGATTTGATTCTAAAATTACACAACTTGAGATATGATTGCAGTTCAATTCGGGTTTTACCATGAATTTGATTATTGGGTTATACAAATTCAGGCTTGAATTCGGGTTAAATTTGTGTTAAACCCAAAATCATTAATTTGGATTGAATGCTGACCCTTGGGAGGCCAGAACCCTAACACAAGTACTCCCCAAATTTAAATTGAATTAGAATGGTTTTGCTCAAACCCAACTGAAATACAAAAAATCTTTGTCTAATGTAAATAAAAAATCGTATGCAATAAACAAGATTCTCGTCTATAAACTAGTTTTAAGAGAGAGTTTCACCCTCCATTTTAAAGAGGTTAATTCTCACACTTGAATTCACAATTTATTGAACAAAAAGTGAAATTTCAAGTTTTCATTCAATTTGCTCAATTTTGTCCACAGTTAAAGCTAAAAAGCTTTAAAGAATAGAAAACACAAAAGCCATTTGAGCTTACAAAAAGTTCTGATGAAGAAGAAACTGAGCTTTACAATTTGCTACTATTAGAAGCAATGGGCCAGGAAGACTTACATTTTAGTTCAAGTAAAAGGGGTTGCTGATCTAATAGGCTCTTTGTTTACAAGCCAAGTATTCAAACTTGATAATTATCTACTTTTCAATTCTCAAGTACGCGTCTTTTAGACTATTGGTTACATTACAATTACCTGCAAAATCATTTGCATTAATTAAACTCAGATTTGATTCGAGTAGGAGAACCTAAAATCTAAACGTGTGAGTTTACTTCGTATCTCTTATTAGATCATTGAACCAACCCGTGCGAGTTGCTTTCAAATGATTTTTATATTAATATAAGCTTGGGATAATGTAGTGCTCTTTGAGGGCAGTTTTTTTTTTTTTTTACCTACAAAGCTTTCTTAAAAAAATTCATGAAATCTTCAAAAAAACTAAGTTTACTTGGCTCATAATCAGTTATGTATGGTGATCCTGAGCACTTGTTAGGCATAAACCCATCGTGTACCCTCTAAGGCACTCACTCCTTTTAAAGTTGCTGAATCTTCAAAAAACTAAGTTTACTTATCTCATAATCAGTGATGTATGGTGGTCCTGATCACTTGTTAGGCATAAACCCATCATGTACCCTCTAAGGCACTCACTCCTTTTAGTTTGTGGAAAAGATAAATGGTTTATTGTGTTGACCAAAAGACGTCTCTTATGTCTTTTGGCCGTGTTAAACAATTATCTACTTCAAAATTTTAAACTGTTAGAAAGAGTATAACTTAAGTATTTATAATCTAACACGCCCTTTTACGTGCAGACTAAATTTTAAGCCTAACACATGAAAGTTTTTTAATAATTAGAGTGGTGGCGAGATTCAAGTACAAGACTTTTTGTTTTGATACTATGTTAAACAATCGTCTATTTCAAAAGTTTAAATTGTTAGAGTGAGTGTAACTTGAAAATTTATACTTCAAGAAGTCATATGGTTGCAATACAAATATCAGATATATTCAATTACTCACAAACCACAAATATTGATTGAACTTGAGCTTTATAATGTGAGAAAGACTTGAACTTTGGATGTGCTGGTGTACGGTGTACGCCTTACCCCTTTCTCGATCACTAAACCAACCTTTGCGGGTTAAGATACTTTATCTCCATAGTCCTTAAAATGAAGTAACTGACACAAAAAAAATAAAAAAAAAATAACTAAAAAGAAAAACAAATCCAAATGCCGCAAAAAATTTCCTAAGAGCAATTCTTATAAGCCACACATCTTTCTTTTTAAAGAGTACACAAAAACCAAACTTCTGCTAAGTTTCTTCTAAGTTTTCCAAAGTGAAAACGCTAAGCCATAAGAACTATGGAGTGGAGTTAGAAGTCTTTTCTACTTATTCTTTTCACTGTTCATGATATTGTTGTTGCCTCTTCTAAATACTGTCTTTTTGGTTTCTTCCTATTTAAACACTGCAATGCCTGCACATAAATAGCTCAATACAAAGCTAGGTTCAAGCTTTAAGTTCTACAACCATGTTGAGGGCTCTATCTGTCCCTTCAATTCAACTTTCTCTTATTTTTTTCCTTATCTCAACAGTTCATGTAGTTGTAAATGGAGACAAACAAAAGGTTTTACTACTAGCTAGCTTTCCTTCATTGACAAATTCAAGTTGTAAATGGATACATGATCATGTCGATTACTTATGTTTTTTTTATCACTTGCAGGACTTTTACATCGTTTTCTTGAGTGATTTTCTAATCGACGAAGTATCTGTACTTCAAAGCCATATCGATGTCCTCTCAACCTTGAAGGAAAGGTTGTTTGAATCTATATACTTGCAGATATATGATCGAAATATATATATATAGATTATGTGTCTATGTCTTCTGTTTTTTTCATGCTTACAAGAGAGGTTTTATGATATGTTGTGTTGGATGAAAACAGTGAGGTTGATGCTAAGGAGTCCCTCGTTTATAGCTATACGAAAAGCTTCAATGCATTTGCAGCAAACCTAACTGAAGATGAAGCCAAGAAACTATCCAGTATGTATATAACTGATCCAATAATCAAAATTTTGTTTCTTTTTCAACGAAAAGACCAAAATGTTTCGATTTTGGAGGGAATATAAATGAATCAATGATGAGAAATCCAAATGCTCATGTATCAAAATGCTTCATAATTGAAAATTTGGATTGTTTGATTTTATCTCAGAAACTATTTTTTTGTTTTCGAAAACAGTTTTTAAGAGAAAAGTTATTTTGACAAGAAATTTTTTGTTTTTATTTTTTGAAAACTGACAATAAAAAGTTGATAAATTTAAAGAACAAGTTAGAACTGTTTTGTGTGATTTTAAAAACAATATTTTCATAATATTTAAAAAATACTACCACTACAACCACACTTCCATCATCACCACCACCACCAACACCACCACCACTTCCACCACCAACACCATATTTCCATCACTACTACTACCACATTTTTATTTTTATTATTTTTAGTGTTATTATTCAAACAAGTTTTATTATTTTTTATTCCGTAAAACTATTTTAAAATTATATAACCAAACAAATTTTTACAACATAAAAAATATCAAAACTTGTTTTTCTAAAAAACTCTTTCCAAAAATAATTTTCAAATGCTATTTTTTTAGATGCAAACCACACAAACCTAAGTTTTTTTATCTGCATACATTAATGTTTTTGAAACATTTCTGAAATGCATATGAATTTAATGATCACACTGAGGTGCATGTCCAGGTATGGATGGAGTGCTTTCTGTTTTCCCAAATCAATATCGCAAACTTCACACTACAAAATCATGGGAATTTGTTGGGTTAACTCAAACAGCTAGAAGAAACTTGAAAGTGGAGAGCAACATCATTGTTGGTCTATTAGATACAGGTTTGCTTTGTTCTTTGGTTCTCGTAATGATCTCAACTGTATAATATTGTTTGTTTTGAGCTAGATCTACGCACTGTATGACAAATGTGCCTGCAAAAGTTCGTACTTATCGACAAATTTTGCTGTTGATATGCCTTCAGGGATCACTCCACAATCAGATAGCTTTAAAGATGATGGACTTGATCCCATACCATCCAAATGGAAAGGAAGTTGTGCTCATTTTGCGAATTTTTCAGGATGCAACAGGTATAATCTAACAATAGTTCCTTTCCTCATTTCAATATCCTTTCTCTATTGCCACCATGTTTGTGTTTTTACAGGAAACTCATTGGCGCCAAATACTTCAAACTAGACAAAAACCCAGACCCGAACGACATACTCTCACCGGTGGATGTCGACGGCCATGGCACTCATACATCATCAACCCTAGCCGGAACGATAGTTCCAAACGCAAACCTCTTTGGCCTCGCCGGAGGGACGGCGCGTGGGGCTGTGCCGTCGGCCAGGGTGGCGATGTACAAGGTGTGTTGGGCCAGCTCAGGCTGCTCAGACATGGACATTCTTGCGGCGTTCGAGGCAGCGATTCACGACGGCGTTGATGTGATCTCCATCTCGATTGGTGGTTTTTCGGATAGTTATGCGGCGGATCCGATTGCGGTCGGAGCGTTTCATGCGATGAAGAAAGGGATTGTTGCGGTGGCTTCCGCCGGAAATGCTGGACCTACTCTGCGGAGTGTGGCGAACCATGCGCCATGGATATTTACTGTGGGTGCGAGTGGTATTGATCGGGACTTTAGGAGTAAAGTCGTGCTCGGCAGCGGCCAAATCGTCTCGGTTGGTTCTTTCTCTCTCAATATATATGTCTATTATATTAATAATAATCTCGTACCTAAATAGACTTTGTAACGTAAAAATTAAACATTAATTATAAAATTTTTATATTTAATAATTAAATTTTTATTTAATTACTTAATTCAAGATTAAAGTGAACATTGAAAAAATAAGCAAGAGATAGGAGAGGGAAGAAAAAAAAAGGGATCGGTGTGAATTAGTGCAGTAAATATAGAAAATGTATATAATTCAAATAAAATTTAAAAGTTAAAATTTAAATTAATATCATTTATTAAATAAATGTGAAATGAATGGGTCCAACCACGTGGCACATGGTGCAATAATTATATCTAATATATTTAATGGAGTTGCCTGCTATTAAAAAGTTTGTTTATTAAATTATTTAACGTTAGGGGCGTATAGAAAAGACATATTTTGGGCGGGAAGAAAATTGAGAATGAATTTTATATCGTTAAAAGAAGATTGGATTAATCTCAGTTGTTGTTATGTTTTTATAAATGTGCAAGTCAAATTATAAATTGTAATATTATATATTCTAGTATTAATTTTTCATCTAAAGACACTCTATATTACCAAAATCAAGTATTAATTATAAAACATATATTTAATACCACTTAAAAGTCTACTCCGAATTCAAGTCGCTGGAGCACTTAGCTCGCATACATGATAAATTTACCTCTTTGGATCCCATAACGACGAGAACCTTGTACAATGGAGTGTAATTTTAAATTGTGTATGCCTATATTCTGCAGGGAATTGGAGTGAATGCCTTTAATCCAAAGCAAAACTCATATCCTCTTGTTACAGGGGCTGATGTAGCCCAGGCTTCAGCAAGCAAGGACAGTGCCAGGTTCTAATATTTTCAGCAAGCATTTGATAATGGTTTCAACAACATTAACCCTATTTCTTCAATTACTTACTGAAGACTCACTTTATTCCCTGTATTGGTGATTTCTAACTTATTTTCTAATTGGTCGGTATTTACATGAAAGCGTAGTTTAAATTCACGTTTTTCAATGTACACAGTTTCACGACTTTCTACTTCAAGGGAGTCTTGTAAAACACGTCTTTATTATCAAAAAAAGAGTTTAAACCTCACTTGAAAAAATAAAAAAACCACGGTAATAAAGTAATTGATCCCTCATTCTTTCATCAGACCTTTGACAAAAGTGAAAAACTGTGTGAAGCAAATGTTTGAAGATCATTACACTGTTTTTCCGCAGTTATTGTCTTGAAAACACAATGGACCCTAAGAAGGTGAAAGGAAAGCTTGTCCACTGCAAGCTAGCTTCATGGGGTGCTGATTCTGTCATTAAAGGTCTTGGAGGGATCGGCACCATCATTGAAAGTGAGGTGTTTCTTGATGTTGCCCAAATTTACATGGCTCCGGCAACCATGGTGAATACCAGCACAGGCAAAATCATTGACAGCTATATACACTCAGTAAGGTACTGTCAATTTAGGCTGCTATATTGAAAGATCAGCACTACATCAAAAAAACAGCTTGACAATACCGTTTGGATTCAAAAAATGAATGACTTTTACCTGATCAATGCAGATCACCATCAGCGGTGATATATAAGTCCCAAGAAGTCAAAATCCCAGCTCCATTTACTGCTTCATTTTCATCTCGAGGTCCAAATCCAGGATCTAAAAACCTTCTCAAGGTATGTATTACAGGGTTTGAGTTCATCGTGATCATAAGGCCTGCTACTCAAATGAACCTGTTTCCTGATTCCTGATAAACTATGAAACAGCCTGATATTGTAGCACCCGGCATTGACATCTTGGCATCATACACCCCTCTGCAATCACTAACCGGGTTGAAAGGTGATACCCAATATTCAGACTTTACACTTATGTCTGGTACTTCCATGGCCTGTCCACACGTTGCGGGGGTAGCTGCCTATGTAAAGTCATTCCACCCGACTTGGACTCCTGCCGCTATCAAATCTGCAATTATGACTTCAGGTAAAACTGGAATAACTTCTCCCTTAATCTCAATCTTAAGTAGCTTGGCCTCAGTTCTTGGAAACATGGTGAATTTGCTCCACTATGGCCTGAATATAATGGGTTTGAGTCACAAAAATAGTCTATATATATGCATACCCAAGGCTGGGTACGTAGTAGTAGGAGTCTCTTGCACTACACTGCCCTTTAATTACAAACCTACATGCATACTTTGTGCTTCAAAGCAACTTAACCAAGACCATGACTTCTTACTGAAGTTGCTTTTTTTTTTTTTTTTTCCGTATTGTCTAATTCGCTCAAATTCTTTCTTTACAATACCTCGTGAATCTCTACCAAAGCAACACCTATGAGCTCAAGGGTGAACCGTGATGCTGAATTTGGGTATGGTGCTGGTCAACTGAACCCAAGAAAAGCAGTGAACCCTGGATTAATCTATGACATGGATGAAATGTCTTATATCCAGTTCCTATGCCATGAAGGGTACAAGGAATCTTCAATAGCAGTTTTAATGGCTGAGAAATCAGTAAATTGTTCTGCGTTGCTTCCTCAGCTTGGCGTAGATGCTATCAACTATCCCACCATGCAGCTCCACATGAAGAGTGATCAAGAGCCGACGGTAGGTGTTTTCCAAAGGACAGTTACTAACGTAGGCACACCTCAATCCATCTACAATGCCACCATTAAAGCACCAAAAGGAGTGGAGATTACTGTGAAGCCTGCCAGTCTCACATTCTCTCCTGCCGTGCAAAAGAGAAGCTTCAAGGTGATTGTCAAAGCAAAACCCATGGCAAGTGGACAAATGATATCAGGTTCACTCATATGGAGAAGCTCTCGTTACATTGTTAAGAGTCCAATAGTTGTTTATAGTCCACAAGAAGACTAATGTGTTTAGTGTACTCTAGATATGTACATAGGAATGAAGTGGCCGGTGCATGAAAAATGAGATGTATCATTTTGTTTCTGTACATATTTATATGCAGTTGTATAGGATGATTACCTCATTAAGGAACAGTCATATGGATTTTACAAAATTTTCTCATTACTCACCTGAAATGCCAACACGACTTTCTGCATCAATAGTTTGATAAAAGGGGTGAACACTCGGTACCTAAGTCCATGTTGGGAAAATTTTGATTCAAGCAGGAGACACCTTCATTAGACATTTACAAGCTTTGCACAACGAGTTTTCTGATCTACCTCCACTCGAAGACCAAGTCCAACAATTTCAGGCACATCTACAGACCCTTGAAGCTCTAAGTCACTTACTGGTTTTCTATATTGCCTTCTAGCATATTAATGACTGAGCAGATGCCCCACTCCCTTAAAAATGGATTGTCTTCATCAGTAACACACTGTTTTAATAGCAAAAGAATCGCATTCTTTTGTCTAATTTCATCTTGGACATGTTTCCTTTGGTATGCTCAATTGCCAATGACTGCAACAAGGTCTCACCGAAACCCTTTGTAAGGACAAAGCTTGGATATATATTGTGTCGGTGGTTCTGGAGTACTGGTCATACTTTTCATCCAAAAGTTAGAGGTTCTAGTCATGAAATTCACATTAGAACTCGGTGGTTGACCAATATGTTAACCTAATTTAGGCTCTTTCTCAAGAGGTGTAATAAGCGCGGTCAAGGGCCTCATGATCCCACCAATGAGGGCCTATCGCGATGATCTTTGGGCGCTCTTCTTTACCCCCTTGTTTTTTAACCAACAAATAAAAAACATACATGAGTTTTTTTTTTTGTTATGGTATTTAAGTTTGTACCGACTATTTTCTCAAACTAAGACTTAGCCCCAAAGCTCCGAAGTGGTTTAAACCACTATGCTGATACATGACGAAGGTGTCGATCCTTAAGAGGTATTAAAAATCTTGAACTTGAGATTTCTTGTTTAGAAGAGACCAAACTAAATCACTGAATTATCCTTAAAGATTATAAGCCTTAAAATATGATTACCCCAAAGTCCCACCATAATTTACCTAAAGCCTACACCAAGGAAAAAATATTCATTACAATGGTTATACCACATTATTGTCACTAAATAGTGTCATCATCCAAAAACAATGTAAAAAATGAGAAAGTGAATTACATATACTTTACTAACACTCTTTAATGTCAAACTTAAAAATGCTCTCGTCATCACAAAGCATAGTGGATTTAATGTCAACACTTTTTACATAGATTTAAAAATTAGACTTAAAAATACACTTGATAATCATAACAATTGAATAGGTAATGAATCTCAATAAATACTGAGACATGTAATGAAAGAGTAATACTACACTGAGTAAATTTTGGGATCAAATTTGGAGGTCAAATGACATGGCAGTTGTCTTGGACTTCTTCACTTGATGCCATGTCATTTGGGTACCAATAAAAACTCCAAATAATATGTTGTCATGTCATTTGGATTCTAAATTTGATCCCAAAATTTGGTCAATGTAACATTATCCGTAATGAAATCAATGGTTGTAATTATCAAATCTATATTTGAAGTTCATGTAGCATTGCTCAAGCAAATATTTAAAAGGTTGTTGAGACATCAATTTAGGTTCACTCAAGTTATAAAAAAAAAATAGAGTTCAATTAGAACTCAAATTCAATCCTAACCCTTCAATTTAAGTAATGCCTACATTCAAATTTTCAAATTCTAAATATACTTGGATTATACAACCAACGTGAGCATAAATTTGGATTAAGCTCGATTTGATTCGAAGATTACACAACTTGAGATATGATTGGAGTTCAATTAGGGTTATGCAAATTCGGGCTTAAATTCAAGTTAAATTCAAATTCATTTATTTGGGTTGAATGCTGACCCTCGGGACCCTAACCCAAGTACCCCCCAAATTTAAATTGAATTAGAACGTTTTTGCTCAACCCAACCGAAATACATAAAATCTATCTAATACAAATAAAAAAATCGTTGCATTATACAATATTCTCGTCTCTACATTGATTTTAGGAGAGAGTTTTACTCTCATTTTAAAGAGGTTAATGCTCACACTTGAATTCATAATGTATTGAACAAAAAGTGAAATTTCAAGTTTTCACTCACTTTGCAAAATTTTGTCCACAACTGAAGCTAAAAAGCTTAAACGAATAGAAAACACAGAAGTCATTTGAGCCTGCAAAAAGTTATGTTGAAGAAGAAACTGAGCTTTACAATTTGCTACCATTAGAAGCAATGGGCCAGGAAGACTTGCATTTTAGTTCAAGTAAAAGGGGTTGCTGATCTAATAGGCTCTTTGTTTATAAGCCACTTATTCAAACTTGATAATTATCTACTCTTCAATTTTCAAGTACGTGCGTTTTAAATTATTGGTTACATTACAATTATCCACAAAATTATTTACATTAATTAAACTTGGATTTGATTCGACCAGGAGAACCTAAAATCTAGGCGTGCAAGTTTACTTCGCATCTCTTATTAGATCATTGAACCAACCCGTGTGAGTTGCTTTCAAATGGTTTTTTTTTATTAATATAAGCTTGGGATAATGTAGTGCTCTTTGAGGGCTCTTCCACTCAGACTTTACATGGTTCAAGATGCTCACAAATGTGCTTGATTGTTGGACAATAACATAAATTTATTAAAAATTATGAACTCAACCTATAACCCATTGGAGGGTTCCCAAAGAACATGCCCATTATTTCCTAAAAAGCTTTCTTAAAAAAGCTGATGAAATCTTGAAAAAAACTAAGTTTACTTATCTCATAATCAGTGATGTATGGTGGTCGTGACCACTTGTTAGGCATAAACCCATCATGTACCCTCTAAGGCACTTAATCCTTTTAGTTTGTGGTAAAGATAAATGGTCTCTTGCGTCAGACTAGAAGACGTATCTGTTAAAGATGGTGTAATTTAAATATTTATACTTTAACATATTCTCTCACTTGCAGGCTAGATTTCAGGCCTAAAATGTGAAAAAAAAAATTTAGTAATTAAAGTGGTGGCAAGATTCGAATACAAAATTTTTTGCTCTGATACCATGTTAAACAACCACTATTCTAAAAGTTTAAATTGTTAGAAAGATTGTAGCTTAAGTATATATGTTTCAACTGGTTATATGATTGTATATTCAATCACTCACAAACCACAAATATTGATTGAACCTGAGTTTTATACTGTGACAAAGACTTGAACTTTGGACGTGCAGGTGAACCGTGTACGCTTTACCCCTTTCTCAATCACTGAACCAACTTTTGCGGGTTAAGATATTTTATCTCCATAGTCCTCACAATGAAGTAATTGACACAAAAAAAATAAAAAAAATTAAAACAAAAAAGAAATTCAAATGCTGCAAAAAATTTCCTAAGAGCAATTCTTATAAGCCACACATCTTTCTTTTTAAAGAGTACACAAAAGCCAAACTTCTGCTAAGTTTCTTCTAAGTTTTCCAAAGTGAAAACTCTAAGCCATAAGAACTATGTAGTGGAGTTAAAAGTCTTTTCTACTTATTCTTTTCACTGTTCATGATATTGTTGTTGCCTGTTCTAAATACTGTCTTTTTGGTTTCTTCCTTTTTAAACACTGCAATGCCTGCACATACATAGATCAATACAAAGCTAGGTTCAAGCTTTAAGTTCTACAACCATGTTGAGGGCTCTATCTGTCCCTTCAATTCAACTTTCTCTTCTTTTTTTCCTTATCTCAACAGTTCATGTAGTTGTAAATGGAGACATACAAAAGGTTTTACTACTAGTTAGCTTTCCTTCATTGAAAATTTCTAGTTGTAAATTGATACATGATCATGTTGATCGAATTTTTATTTTTTTTGACGTGATGTATTTTTTATCACTTGTAGGGCTTTTACGTTGTTTTCTTGAGAGATTTTTCAATCGACGAAGTATCTATGCTTCAAAGTCATATCAATGTCCTCTCAACCTTGAAGGAAAGGTTGTTTGAAACTATATATTTGTAGATATATGATTCACACACACACACACATATATATAGAGGATTTGAAAAAATTTGTGTTGGCTGTTGGCTACCTAACGCAACCCTTCTCCTTGATCCTCACTTGGGACAAAGAGCGTTGAGTAAAATACTTAACGGAGTTATACACACACACACACATATGTATGTGTTCTGTTTTTATTTTTTTCTCACTCAATTGATCAATGAATTCATGCCTGCAAGAGAGGTTTTTGATATGTTGTGTTGGATGAAAATTCAGTGAGGTTGATGCTAAGGAGTCCCACGTTTATAGCTATACGAAAAGCTTCAATGCATTTGCAGCAAAGCTGTCTGAAGATGAAGCCAAGAAGCTATCCAGTATGTATATAACTCATCCAATAATACCAAAACGTTTCGGTTTTGATGGGAATCTAAAGGAATCAATGATGAGAAAACGAAATACCCCTGTTTCGGAATGCTTCAGAATTGATATTTTTTAACTTTTTTATCTTCGTACATTATGTTTTCGAAACTTTTCTCAAACGTGTATGAATTTAGTGATCATATACTGAGGTGCATGTCCAGGTATGGATGGAGTGCTTTCTGTTTTTCCAAATCAGTATCACAAACTACATACCACAAAATCATGGAAATTTATTGGGTTAACTCAAACAGCTAGAAGAAATTTGAAAGTGGAGAGCAACATCATTGTTGGTTTATTCGATACAGGTTTGCTTTCTTTTTTGGTTCTCGTAATATTCTCGACTTATATCGTATAATATTATTTGTTTTGAGTTAGATCTACACACTGTATGAAAAATATACGTACAAAAGTTTATACTTATCAAACATTTCACAAAGCGAAGTCAATACTATCGATACCTATTGTAATGTCCAAGCCTCGATCATACAATATGTAGTATAATAAACGTACGTACAAAAGTTCATACATATGAACTAATTTTGTTGTTCATATGCCTGAAGGGATCACTCCACAATCAGATAGTTTTAAAGATGATGGACTTGATCCCATACCATCCAGATGGAAAGGAAGTTGTGCTCATTTTGCGAATTTTTCAGGATGCAACAGGTACAATCTCACACTAGTCACTTCCCTCATTTCAATGTCCTTTCTCTATTGCCACCATGTTTGTGTTTTTACAGGAAACTCATTGGCGCCAAATACTTCAAACTAGACCAAATCCCAGACCCGAACGACATACTCTCACCGGTGGATGTCGACGGCCATGGCACTCATACATCATCAACCCTAGCCGGAACCATAGTTCCAAACGCAAACCTCTTTGGTCTCGCCAGAGGGAAGGCGCGTGGGGCTGTGCCGTCGGCCAGGGTGGCGATGTACAAGGTGTGTTGGGCCAGCTCAGGCTGCTCAGGCATGGACGTTCTTGCGGCGTTCGATGAAGCAATTCACGACGGCGTTGATGTGATCTCCATCTCGATTGGTGGTTTTTTGGGGAGTTATGCGGATGATCCGATTGCGATCGGAGCGTTTCACGCAATGAAAAAAGGGATTATTACGGTGGCTTCCGCCGGAAATGATGGACCTACTCTGCGGAGTGTGGAGAACCATGCGCCTTGGATATTGACTGTGGGTGCGAGTGGTATTGATCGGGGCTTTAGGGGTAAAGTCGTGCTCGGCAACCGCCAAATCTTCTCGGTCTCTCTCTCTCTCTTTCTCTCTCTCATATAGTATATTAACAATAATCTCATGACTAAATACACTCTGTAATATAAAAACTAAATATTAATTATATAATATTTATATTTTATAATTAAACTAATTATTATTTGTGTTTGAAAGCACAGAGTAATAAAAAATAATAAACAATAAATATATTTGTATTCATATACAAAATCAAATTACAAACATAGAGAAAAGATAAAAGAATTTAAACATCGATTTATAGTAGGGGTGAGAGGTAGTGCGCGACAATGGTGGTGGTAGGAGACAGTGATAATTGTGGTGAATTGCAATAACCATAATGGCGGCGATGGTGGCGGTAGCGTTGGTGATGGTGATGGCGGAGGCAATGGTGAAGGTGGCCGTGGTGGCTACGATGGTGATGGTGGTGGTGGTGACGATGGTTATGGTGGGGGTGGCAGGGGCGGTGGGGGTGGTGACAGTGACAAAGGTGATGGTGATGGTGGCGGCAGTGGTGGTGGTGGTGGTGGTGCTATTTTTTTTAAAAGTATTTATGAAAAATAATTTTTAAAAATACTTTTAAAAAGCTACTTCAAACACACCCTTTGAGCTATATTTTTCCTATTAAATTTAAGGTGTTAATATTAACTCTAAGATTAATTTTAAAATAAAATTTAAAGCGATCTCAACTGTGAATAGTAAAAATCATTTTGTTTATCTTTTAAAATTTGAATTGGAAGCTACTTTATTATATAAATTTTTATTTTATTACTTAATTCAAGATTAAAGTGAACATAACAAAAAATAAGCAAGAGATAGGAGAGGAAAGAAAGAAGAAAAGGATGGGTGCGAATTAGTGGAGTAAATATTGGGTGTAATTTGGTGACATAGTGTAAACATTCAATAAAAAAAAAAGATAAAATAAGGCCCATTTTCTATTATGGATGTGATTCTATATGACATGACTAAGTGTTTATGAGTTTTAGTGGAGCTCATTTACGGATTTGTTTATCTATTAGTGAACCATTACATCACGCGGTACTATTAACCTGGTGTAACGATTACACCCAATATTTTTAGTAGAATTTTTTGTCATTAAAGGAGTATGTTGATTGAATTATTTGACGTTAGTTGTGTGTGGTGAAAAAATTGAGAATGAATTTTATATTGTTAGATTAGATTGAGATTAAAATTGAGAATGAATTTTATATTGTTAGATTAAGATTGAATTAATCTCAATATATATATATATATATATATATATATATATATATATATATATATATATATATTGTGCAGGGAATTGGAATGAATGCTTTTGATCCAAAGCAAATCTCATATCCTCTTGTTACAGGGGCTGATGTAGCCCAGGCTTCAGCAAGCAAGGACAGTGCCAGGTTCTAATATTTTCAGCAAGCATTTGATAATGGTTTCAACAACATTAACCCTATTTCTTCAATTACTTACTGAAGACTCACTTTATTCCCTGTATTGGTGATTTCTAACTTACTTTCTAATTGGTCGGTATTTACATGAAAACGTAGTTTAAATTCACGTTTTTCAATGTACACAGTTTCTCGACTTTCTACTTCAAGGGAGTCTTGTAAAACACGTCTTTATTATCAAAAAAGAGTTTAAACCTCACATGAAAAAATAAAAAAACCACGGTAATACAGTAATTGATCCCTCATTCTTTCATCAGACATTTGACAAAAGTAAAAAACTGTGTGAAGCAAATGTTTGAAGATCATTACACTGTTTTTCCGCAGTTATTGTCTTGAAAACACAATGGACCCTAAGAAGGTGAAAGGAAAGCTTGTCCACTGCAAGCTAGCTTCATGGGGTGCTGATTCTGTCATTAAAGGTCTTGGAGGGATCGGCACCATCATTGAAAGTGAGGTGTTTCTTGATGTTGCCCAAATTTACATGGCTCCGGCAACCATGGTGAATACCAGCACAGGCAAAATCATTGACAGCTATATACACTCAGTAAGGTACTGTCAATTTAGGCTGCTATATTGAAAGATCAGCACTACATCAAAAAAACAGCTTGACAATACCGTTTGGATTCAAAAAATGAATGACTTTTACCTGATCAATGCAGATCACCATCAGCGGTGATATATAAGTCCCAAGAAGTCAAAATCCCAGCTCCATTTACTGCTTCATTTTCATCTCGAGGTCCAAATCCAGGATCTAAAAACCTTCTCAAGGTATGTATTACAGGGTTTGAGTTCATCGTGATCATAAGGCCTGCTACTCAAATGAACCTGTTTCCTGATTCCTGATAAACTATGAAACAGCCTGATATTGTAGCACCCGGCATTGACATCTTGGCATCATACACCCCTCTGCAATCACTAACCGGGTTGAAAGGTGATACCCAATATTCAGACTTTACACTTATGTCTGGTACTTCCATGGCCTGTCCACACGTTGCTGGGGTAGCTGCCTATGTGAAGTCATTCCATCCGACTTGGACTCCTGCTGCTATCAAATCTGCAATTATGACTTCAGGTAAAACCGGAATAACTTCTCCTTGATCTCAATCTTAATTAGCTTGGACTCAGTTCTTGGAAACATGGTGAATTTGCTCCACTATCGCCTGAATATCACAGGTTTGAGTCACAAAAATAGTCTCTCCATATGCATAGCCAAGGCTGGGTACATCTGACTCCCTCCCCGTAGTGGCAGGAGTCTGTTGCACTATACTGCCCTTTAATTACAAACCTACATGCACACTTCGTGCTTCAAAGCAACTTAACCAAGACCATGACTTCTTGCTGAAGTTGCCCTTTTTTTTTTTTTCTATTGTCTAATTTGCTCAAATTCTTTCTTTACAATATCTCGTAAATCTCTACCAAAGCAACACCTATGAGCTCGAGGGTGAACCATGACGCTGAATTTGGGTATGGTGCTGGTCAACTGAACCCAAGAAAAGCAGTGAACCCAGGATTAATCTATGACATGGATGAAATGTCTTATATCCAGTTCCTATGCCATGAAGGGTACAAGGAATCTTCAATAGCTGTTTTAATTTCTGAGAAATCAGTAAATTGTTCAGCATTGCTTCCGGGGCTTGGCGTAGATGCTATCAACTATCCCACCATGCAGCTTCACATGAAGAGTGATCAAGAGCCGACAGTAGGTGTTTTCCAAAGGACAGTTACTAATGTAGCCACACCTCAATCCATCTACAATGCCACCATTAAAGCACCAAAAGGAGTGGAGATTACTGTGAAGCCTGCCAGTCTCACATTCTCTCCTGCCCTGCAAAAGGGGAGCTTCAAGGTGATTGTCAAAGCAAAACCCATGGCAAGTGGACAAATGATATCAGGTTCACTCATATGGAGAAGCACTCGTAACATTGTAAAGAGTCCAATAGTTGTTTATAGTCCAGAAGAAAACTAATGTGTTTAGTGTACTGTAGACATGCACATAGGAATGAAGTGGCCCGTGCATGAAAAATGAGATGTACCATTTTGTGTCTGCACATCTTTATATGCAGTTGTGCAGCATGATTGCCTCATTAAGGAACAGTCATATGGATTTTACAAAATTTTCTCATTACTCACCTGAAATGCCAACACGACTTTCTGCATCAATAGTTTGATAAAAGGTGTGAACACTCGGTACCTAAGTCCATGTTGGGAAAATTTTGATTCAAGCAGGAGACACCTTCATTATACATTTACAAGCTTTGCACAACGAGTTTTCTGATCTACCTCCACTCAAAGACCAAGTCCAACAATTTCAGGCACATCTACAGATCCTTGAAGCTCCAAGTCACTTACTACTTACTGGTTTTCTATATTGCCTTCTAGCATATTCCTGACTGAGCAGATGCCCCACTCCATTAAAAATGGAGTGTCTTCATCAGTAACACACTGTTGTAATATCAAAAGAATTGCATTCTTTTGTCCAATTTCATCTTGGACATGTTTCCTTTGGTATGCACAATTGCCAATGACTGCAACAAGGTCTCTCCGAAACCCTTTGTAAGGACAAAGCTTGGGTATATATTTTGTTTTTTCAAGGTCCTTTCCAGACTAATAAGGACTTGATCCTTCTTTGTTGTCGCTCAGTTTCATTGCTTTCCTAATTATTTCTGGAGGCTCAAGTTCAAGGATCAAACTTAAAAGAAGTTCCAGAAGTCCTGAGGACTGCAAATCAACAACACCCTCTGTACCCTCCTCCTTGAAACCTCCTATACCATCAGTTGCACGGATATCTCTCAAAATGGTGATCAAGTATCCAAGAGCATCAATAGCAGTGGATCCTGTTGGAAGACCTGACTTCCCTCTTGGGACAAAATTAATATCCCCAACAGCACTTCTAAATATTCCAAGAACAAATGCAGCAAACACATTGGAAACAGTAAGATGTCTGATACGGTCCTACAAGATCTGTGATACGCTACTCAACAAAAATGCTTGCTCAAGTGCAAAATGATCAACCCCAGACGTATAATAATCAATGTTTCCAGAAGTACATATAGTACATAATTTAGAGAACAGCGGCAAGAAGTGAATTCTTCAAGACAAATCCTTAAAATAAGCAACTTCAAACAATCTCCACGGAAACCAACAAGCAAAACTCAAAATGCAATGGGGAAAGCATTTAGGGTATATGTTAATTCACTAATATTTAAACAATTTACACAAAACACAAGTAAAAGCAATGGCAATTACCTGCTGAGGCAGTTTGTGTGATCTCAGCCACAATATACAGCTCTTTATCAGTACATAACTCCACAGATCAGAATGGTAGGAAAGAGTTTGACATGTTGGGATTTAACTCGATTTAAATCTACTAACAAACACACACAATCAAAGAACAAATCAAGAATATAAAGCAATAAGAAACAAGAAAGAACAAGACACAGATTTTACGTGGTTCGGCAATTTGCCTACGTCCACGAAGCTGCAGAGATTTCACTATTGAGAGAGTTGAATTACAGAGAGCGGCTGTACGATCCACTACAAAACCTAATCACCAAAACAACAGGGTTTATATGTCCTACGCACTGGGCTGTATAACGGGCCCAAAAAATTTTCCTCGGGGGCGTTGCCCCCGAACCCCCACAAGACTTGTCCATGAGCGCTACGGCTTGGGCCTATCAGCCCAAGCCTTCGCTCTATGGACTAAGCCTCAGAAAATTTTTCATTAAAAACCACACAACATTACTTTAGATCGGGTCATCATCCGGATCACATATACAAACTAGACTCCATAAAAAAAACCAACATGACAGAGCTGAAGAACTGCATTTAAAATATTCTTGGAAGCAAGGTCTGAGTGGCCATCAGCATCTCTGGCAATTTGAATGAGATGCTCTAGGGATTTATCAATGATAGATGAGCTTGAAGCAGTAAGCAGTGGCTGGAGGATATCATCTGGCAAAGGAGACTCTGATAACATTGCATCATCCATTAGTCAACTCAGAAAAACATTGAAGATCAACTTAACAGAGAAAACATGGTAGCGTAATTGTTGTTTACAATGACTTCTGATCTTAAGAACATCAGCGACAATCAAACACTTATACGATTGCCCTGCAATGCAAACATAGATCTAATATATCAATAATCATGTCACCAAAATTTATTGGTCTAACAATTAACTGACTGAGGAAACACAGATAATTGATTATAATAAATGGGCCGATTCTAGATTCTTGATACCACAAAAAGCAAAATAAACAATTTTTTGGGAGAATTCCCAAAACTGGCTTATAATGTCTGTATAAGATCCCATATCTACTCAAATACACGAGTGACAAAGAAAGAGAAGTCAATATGTATATTCTCTTAGTTTTTGTCCTCTTCGCATGGGGGCATTTGGAGGGCATTAGAAAACTAAACATTCTCAGTCTATTTCTATTAATGCTTTAAGGATCACTGGTATCTTCTAAAAGTAAGTCCCAGAAGTCAGAATTTAAAGCAGAATGGGTGGACATTGTAGATTTCCACTAACAATGTTGATCTTTTCTTTTCTTTACAAGTATACACCATGCCAACCATATGGGATAATTTGCGATGCAACAAACCAAAACCTTGTTACATTTTACAAAATTTATCATGTACAATCCTGTCCAAGAGAAGGCATAAATTTTATTTCTACCTTTACCTATACAGATCAGCCTATATATATATATACATTCTCTAAATAATTTACTAGCGTAAGTAATTCAGGATTATTCACGACTACAATTACATTAAGAAACATACAACCGTCCTCATTGCATCGTTCAGTTGGGAGATAACAAACTAGTGCACTCAGGTTGATATAACATTATTTAAACTTCTGTTGGGTCCAAACTCATTAACTGTGACGTTTTATTAGTACTCTAAATTGGTCAACTGACAAAACATATCTCTAGTCAAAAGTAACTCATGAAATCAATTAGAAAAGAAACACCATGAGTTGTGTAATTTATGAGTATCTACATCTAACATAAACCCCAATCAACTTAAGCCTCAAACTCTCATGAGGGATCTCAAGGCTTTCCTTGAAACATGTCAAGAGGGAATGCTCAAAAGCCAAATTGGACAGCTTCTATTGGAAACAATGACCCTTAGTTCGCAAACCCAAACAATTTAAAGTATTCAATTGACACTGATTCAAGTCATAACAAGAAAAAACAACAGAATACATGAATGGGTGCAAATTTCAGTAAGCAGTGGCACAACGCTAAGGTTGCTCCTGGAGGTCACGATTCAAGTCACGGAAACAACTGGATAAGGATGCGTACATCTAACCCACGCCAAACCCCGTAATGACAGGAGCCCGCGATTATTCAGGGCATGCTCAATGGATAAACGAGATGGAATAGCGGTTGGATGGTTAGGGTACGCACTTGGTGTTGGCAAAAATCCTCTCATTTCTCCTAAAGAGCACTTTGTGCGTGTATGCGTGTATGCAATAGTAATACAGCTTAGCAAAAGCTAACAATAAACAATGCTCCCAATCCCAAATTTTATATCATTGCCATATCCAGACACTGACACAGCATAATATGGTTGAGTAATTCTGTCGAACACCTAGACTACTAATGTATCGAAGAAAACAATCCTCTTAACACAATTGTTCAGGAACTAAATCTACACATACGCACACATACTTACAGACACAAACACACAGAGAGAGAGAGATTTTCAAGAAGGCTTCAGCTGCCGAGTGGGCTTCAAATATATAGACTGTTACATTGGGCTAGTTTAGTTCTATGCTTGGACCAATGAGGTCCAGTTTTTGATGGACCAATTAGGCCCAATTGATATTTTAGTGGGCTTCAAATGTAGTCTCAAGTTCTCAACTAAACTTGCAAATTCACACATCCTTCAAGTAACATAAAGGAGAAGCTTGAGTTAAAACTAATGGGTTTGACTTGGGTATTAAAAAAAAAAAAACTGGGCACTGTAGCACTTATAATTTTTCGTGGTATTGAAGTTGTTGGATCTTAAGTCGCGAGTAAGTCTGTCAACGGATTAGGTTTGGATTGAATCTTGACTGATCCAAATTTAAATTCGATTTCAAAAGCCCGATCCGAATTCAATCTATTAATCTGACGAAATTTTGTGGTCCATATCTAAATCCATTAATAATTCAAAATTCAACCCAAAAATTTGATCTGATCCAAATAACTTAATTAACTAAATTTTAACAAATTATACCTAAATTTTAGCTAAATTATTTTAAATAATCACTTATTTTTTAATATTTATATAAATAATTCAGATCTGATCATAGGTACAGAGTAATAAAAAATGATAAATAATAAATATATTTGTATTTATATCCAAAATCAAATCACAAACATAAAGAAGAAATAAAATAATTTAAGCATTAGTTAGTAATGGGGATGAGAGGTGGTGAGCGGCAATGGTGATGGTAGAAGACGATGATGGTTGTGGTGGGTGGGCAATGGTAGTGATGGTGGTGGTGGTGGTTACGGCGACGGCGACGACGATGGTAACAACGGGGGTGGTGGTGGTGGCGACAGGGTTGGTGGTGGGGGCGGGTGGTGGTGTTGGCGGTAGCGGTGGCGGTGGCGGTGGCTGTGGCTGTGGTGGCGATGATGGTGGCGGCGGCAATAGTGGCGATAGTGATGGTGGTGGTGGTGATAGCAGTGGTGGTGGCGATGGCGATAGTGGTGGGATGTTAATATTTTTCTTATTAAATTTAGGATGTTAATATTAGCCGTTAAATTAACTTTAAATTAAAATTTAAAACGATCTCAACTATAATTAGTAAAAATTATTTTATTTATTTTAAAATTTGAATTATAAGATATTTTATTATATAGATTCAAAAATGCGAATCCGTAAATTTTTTTCCTCCCTCTTCTCTGCTCCAATTGTAATGGGGGAACTGGCTGCTAGTTGTGGACCCAAGCATTGTATAAAGGACACCGTCGCGTGCTGTGGCCTCGGACATGCCCAATTTCACTAGTGGCCCCTGTCCCACCCACCATGGTGGGGCTGGTTCACTAATGGTGGACCCACATGCCTCAATTGAATGGCATTTGGTTTAACGGTTCATAACATTTTGGCGGTCATTACTTTACCCACTTTTTTTATTTTGTGATTCTAAAAATACTAAAAAGGTAGTAGATTGGAGAAAGTTTGTTCTGGCGTGGCAGAGTCAAGTGGTGTACATTATACATATAAAAATACTATTCATAACCCGTGCCTGAAGGCACGATAGAACAAAAAATTCGAATCCTAAAAAATCGATATCACTATATTAAATAATATTTTTTCTTTCCTTCATTTATTTGATTAAATTATTCAAAATTTATTTTTACCTATTATTTTCTTGAAAATATTGACAAATTTTTTTCAAAATATGTAATTCGATAAATTTTTTTAACACATCTATACTATCGTATATAGATAATATCTAAAATAAAAATTATGTTAAATTACAAATTAATCAAATATTAAATGGTTGAACATGTGATAGAAATGAGTAATGTGATATTTTTGGAGGGAGGGACTGTATAAGGGATAATATTCAACTTCCTATATGTTTTATTATATAGATTTGTATAGATATAAGAGAAAATTTCATCTAAACCCCCTGTAGTTAGGTCTAAATTTAATTATACCTCCTTCTGATTTTAAAATTTCAATGTCACTCCTTGTTAGTGATTGTGGAGCTATACTGTTAATAGTGATGGTTGATTTATAGAAATATTTTCGAGCATTTTGTAGGGTAAATTTTATCCACACTCCATATAAATAAATCTAACTTTAACAAACACCACCTATAAATAAACCTAACTTTAACAACACCCTCTCTTGATTCTGAAATTTCAATGCAATCTCTTTTAGTTCTATTATACTAGCCTTTATTTTGATCAATTTAATATTCAGTATTATCAAATTAATTTTCTTTATGTAACTTAAACTAAATTAACATTTCATCTAATCAAATATTCAAATCAACACAAAATTGATATTTAATTTTATCAAATTAGCATTTAGTTATATTAATTTAATATTTCATTTCATCAAATTAATATTATTTCTTTAATTTAATATTAAGTTATTATTTATTTTTATCAAATCAACATCAAATTGAAATTCAATTTTATTAAATTAAACTATTTAATTTATTAAATAGAATATTAAATTCCATTAATTTAAAATTTAACCTTATCAAGTTAATGTCATTTCTTTAATTTAACAACAAATGAACATTCAATTTTATTAAAAAAATATTCAAATTTAGTCAATTAACATTAAATTCAATCAAATTAATACTAAATTAATATTTAATTTTATCAAATTAAAAATAAATTAATATTTAAATTTATCAAAATTAAGATCAAATTTATTCAATTAATATAAAATTTTATCAAATAATTTTAAATTTTATATATGAAGTATGATGTGTGAGGAATGGTAGGGCGACGTTGTGGAGGACATATGATAGCAGAAGAATTAGAAATTAATGAGATTTTGACATTAACTTTATTAATTGTAATTTTTATTATAAAAAAATATAAAATTAGAAAAACTTAATTATGTAATCAAATGAGTGATAATATGATAACTAATATTATAACAAAGTTATCATACTATGTTTTAAAATAAAAAATTTATTGGGATAATATAATGATCAAAATCACGTTTGTTAACTGACTAGTGCATATATAATAGGAAAAGAATTGATGACATTTCAGTCTATTTACAAAATAAAGGGTAATTTTAGTATTTTTCACAAAATATTTAGTTAAATCATTATTTTATCTACTGATAGAGACAAAAATTATTGTTATAGGGGTTGTCAATGAATTTAGACTCAACTTCGTAGTGTTTAGATGAAACTTTTCTTAGATATAAGATGTAAATATGGTATGTCTTCGATCTTTGTACTATATATATGTACAGTAAAGATGTGTGTGTGATATGAACAGTAAAGATGGAGAGCAGAGTTGCATTAGGATAGAATTTTGGGGACACGTGTCTCAATTTGGAAAGAGAATTATGAAAGATGAGAGTATGAGAGACAGTCAATATCTTAGTATAGAAAGTGATCCCTTAACATAGGAAATAAAATCAGAAAAATAATGATAAGAGTTGTAATCTGTATTTTAGGGAGAGAAAGACAGAGTTGAGGAATGAAAGATCATTTAATTGCTAGATTTGATTGAGTTGGAGAATTAAATTTAGGGATGTTAGTTTTGGAAACTAAAAATTTTGGGCATAAAAAAATTTTCAAGAGCTAATATCATATGTCGGATCGAAACGATCTGAGACACCAATAACTTGAGATAGTTTAAAATATCGTCGGCCGTTGGATAATGCCTTTTTTGATCTCGAAACGATCTGAGTCACTCTTTGTCTCTTGAATTCAAAATCGTTCTACTTTATTATATAGATATTATACAATCATAATAAATTGTTGTCGCTTATAAATTAGTTAAAATTTCTTTTGAAAAAAATTAATATTTTTGTTAATTTACACAATATATTCAATTATTATTAATTAATTGAAAAAACAATCGAGAGCTCGAATAGTCTAAAAAAATGTTTAGGTTTGTGCTTGTTGGTGGTGGTGGTGGTTCATACTGATTTTATAGTGAATCATAGTTGGAAGAAGAGCAATGTTATCGAGATTTAATTTGAGGATCTAATTACTGACTTAATTCAATATAGTTATTGGATTAGTTATGAATTTCAATGTTAAATGGAACTCATTTTTAGTCTAACAGTTATAATTGATTATGTTATTTTTGCACAACGGATAAGTAACACTAATTTTATAAGTTGAGAAATAGAAAAATTGTTTGGACTATAGTAATATTAGGATGGGTGAACCCTCTAGGAAGTTCTCTTATTGCACCCCAGAGAGAGAGAGAGAGAGGAATTAAAGATAAGAAAAATAATAAAATAAAACATAAAGATATAACATAGTTTGGTACACCATACCTATATTTACAAATCAAAAATCTGTATAAATGTATTATTCAATGAAAAATTGGTTATCTAGTTATTAGTTACATCATAATCAAATTTATTCCACAATTCAAATTTATTCAGATATAGTTTGTTCTTTATATTTTCTATCATGTATCTAATATACCTACTTATACTTTTTAAAATTATTTTCTATTTGATTTGGTCACTAAAAAATCTATTCAAGGAATGTTAGGAAGTTTATAACTTTTTTTCAATTAGATGTGGAATTGTGTTCCATTAGATTAGATCCTTAAATTAAAACATTCACCTCTTGTTTGGTTTGAAAGAAAAGTTGAGGGGATGAAAAATAATAGAGGAAAAGTTGGATGAATGGAAAGACGTTCTATTATTTGGTATTAAAGGAAAGCATGAGGAAAAGGAAAAATGGAAGACGAACATTTCCCATCAACCCACAAATTTTTTTCTCCCCAAAAATGTGGGCAAAAAATGAGAAGGAAAAGTGAAACAATATGATTTTTAAGGTAGTTTTGTTTTTTTGCCCTTTAATAAATTCTAATTAGGGGTAACTCATGTCTGAAGGTATGGTACAATATGAATCATTTTGAGAGAAATGTTAGTTGCCATTGGGTGAATATATTTGAGACCGTTGGACGAGCTTATTAAAGTTTGTCATATTTTACAATATATATATACTAATTATTGCCCGTGCCTGAAGGCACTTTCTAACCAAAAAAAATTCAACTAAAAAAATGAACATTAGCAAGAGAAAAAAGTGGTGCACATAACGATACGAATAAATATCTAGAACCTGTGAATATATATAAAAAAAATGAACAACATTACCTCTGAAAATAAAACTATAAGAAATATTTAAGCACGTATACACAATTACATATTTTATTATCGTACCTTGAAAAGTTATTAGTAACTTTTATTATATACTAGGATCCACTATTGCAAAATTTAACCATCTATTCAGAACTACTACTATCCACAACATATTACATGTAGTTATGATTTCACGCATGAATCTTAAGTTAAAATAATTTGTGTAACAAACAAAATTTTATTAGCCGATATAAACTAATTCACATAAATCTTCACGATGCCGTATACACATCCTTGAATTTTTGGTTTGAGAACTATAACAAAGGAAGTGCCTAAACCATACTGAAGGCAAAACCAAAATCTAATTTAGAAAGCCACAAACTTAGGAAAATCAAAATCCCCAAATGGATTAATCTCAGCACCAAATTAAGAAATCTCAGATTCAAAGTTTTAAGCTTATATTGAAATTAAAAATTAAAAAAAAACTAATCTTGCAACTACAAAAAATAAAATATTGACCAGAAACCAACTGGTAGATGTAGTGTAGCCGGCTCAGCGAGCAGAATTTCTTCAAACTACCAATTGCTAAATAAAAGGACAACCAAGAAAAACGCAATCAATTATCATTAAGCCAAATTATCAATTAACGCAATTCATGTTCTTCAAACAAACACCAAGCATAACCCAAATTCTAAATCGAAGAAGGATATTTACACGAAATACAAATACAACTACATTTAGATTCCGCTGTGGAGTTGCAACAAAACATAAAACATTAGAACTATAGAAAAATCAATGGACAAAATGAAAAATAATAATTTATCATATTTTTCTCATTTAGACGTATAGAATTAGAGAGGGTGGAGAATGCATATCAGTTATAGAAATTTACAAAATGATAAACCTGACCCCCAAAAACAACTTGGGAGTTATATACTTTCTAAACAATTCACATAGCAACTCGCATAAGCAACTAATTCACATAACAGAAAAAACAACTTGGAAGTTATATACTTTCTGACCAATTCATATAGCCACTCGCATAAGCAACTAATTCACAGAACAGAGATTCATGATGATCTTCACCCTCATTTCTTAAATGCCTATTGGAGTCTCTTAAATAAGCATTGAAACTTTTCCCCATAGGTTTATTAGAGTGAAGGTGCACACAGAGCATTGGAACTTTTCCCCATAAATTTGTACAGTGCATAAAAAAATTTGCAAGTTCAGGGGTTTAATTGACGGGTTCCAATTAAACCTGACAGTTATTCATGGCTCCAACTTTTTTCTGATAGTTATATGTTATTGGAGTCTTTCAAATTACCCCAATATAACCTTGCAGATGATTGCATATTTGTCTGAAGGCACGGTTATTGGGGTCTCTTAAATCCGAAGCACGCAAAGCGACAGTGACATCAAAGAATAAGGTTTTAAATTGCTTACCTCTTTTGCTTTGTGTAACTGTGCCTGTTCGTGTGCGTGAGCAGAAAGATATGAAGAAATTGAAGATGGAAGACATACCACCGCTTCCTGAGGAGGCAAGAGAGAGCATCGACTTTGTAGAGTTTGGATTGAGAGAGGAGAATTGGGGAAATCATTTGGACATGAAATGAGTGACCTAATTTAAAGAAATAAATATACGGAGCATTTTCTTTCAATAGAATATGTATTTCTAGTTGAAAATTAAAGGCCAAGAAAAAGAAGCTTGAGGACATTTACCTGGTTCAAGGCGGTTCGTGTGGACAACTACAATAGAAGTGAAGTCCTTCTTCTTTGCATATTCCACAATCTGCAGAAGCAACATAACTTGACTGATATAAGACCAAATAAAACATTTGGGTCAAAGAAATTACAAATAATATCTTTGATAATTTACTCCTAGTCTCATCCAATAATTCACAATCTGCAGAAGAAACATAACTTGACTGATATAAGACCAAATAAAACATTTGGGTCTCAGAGAGTACACAGACCTAGGAAGGAATTTCTGTGCATTTAGAAATAATTCATTCTTCTTTATTAAAACTGATCCAGAATAGCAGCACTGAGAGAAACCAAAAATTTGTACAAACATGTCCAAAAATCCAGATTACTATAGCATGAATGGATAAATAAATCCCTGGTGCATATTTGGAATCATTCAATCGCATGCCCGATTAACATATGTCCATATTCACATGACTATAAACCAGAAAATAAATAATGCAGAATAATTCAGAAATTTCATGTTACAGGAAGCTGTCCAATCTTTTTAAACAGTTGTTGTAATTTGTAACCCATAGCAAGAGGCTCTAGACTTCAATGAATCTAAATATAACCAGGCAAATCCATTCTGCATTAATCATTCTATCAATGTTTTCAAAACTGATGACATTAATTCAATAGAAACAAAGAGCCTTTAGTGTAAAAAGAAACCTCTTTGCTATACCCGCTGGCAGTGGGTATAGCAAAGAGCCTTCAGTGCTTGCAGGACCTTGACTACATTGTGGGTATCAATATAATTAAAATTTTATTAACTTGATGGTACGGTGACTTAGCAAGCAAGACCACCAACGGGAACAGACTGACCTGAATATTCAGATTCCTGCCACTTGCCCAGCAAATTTACCAAGAAATTTCCACTGTACCTCCGGTGCAGCAACTGTACAGAAAGAAAATGATTTTATATAGTCTGCAACAATTTGGACAGAGTAAAACGCTATATTAATTGACTGTATATTAATCTTCCTGAATTGTCAAGTCCATGTCTCTCCCTCCCCATAAATCACAGATGATTTACACTTGAAAACTGATAATGCATTTTCTTTGAAGCAAACTATCAAACACGTGGTGGGTGTTGATGATATGAAGGGATGGAGGCAGAGTAGGAACAAATCACCATGTATATGTCTGTCTCTATATGAACATGTTAAAGATTAAAATGACATAATATAAATTTTAAAAGTGCGAATGCGGATTGCCTAAAACATTCGGAAAAAAACACCGTTAGATTACCTCCTTAAACCAGTGGAACCTGCAGCTTCCGCATACACGAAAACAGAGCAGCTTACAAAATCTTCTGTTGCTTTACCCCTCAGGGAGGTTCTTTCAATGGCCGCAATTATGAGAGAGGCGTGAGAGATTGGGAGAGAGAGGCATGAGAGAGAGAGATAGACGCAAAAGTGAGAGGGAGATTCCATGACACAGAGACCTGTGTTGGGTGGGGGAGAGAGAAAAAGGCAGAAGTGAGAGGGAGATTACATGACACAGAGACTTGTGTTGGTTGGAAAAGAAATTTTTGAAATTATATTGTCCGTCGGATGTGTTTATATCTTATCTCAAAATGATCTGGACCTCTCTTTGTCTTTTGGATTCAAATTCGTTCTATTTTATTATATAGATATATTACATTATATAGATATATTGCACTGAAACATAATTCACTATTTAAGGGTATAATTATAAATTGGGTATGCATATTTTTCCTTTTCTTTCATCTTTCATCCAATATCAAACAATAAAAAATATATTTCTCATTCTTTTTATCTTTCCTACAAAATAAATAATAATAATAATTTATTTTCCTTCAAGAATAAGAAAATTATGACTATAACTATAACGTTGCGTTTGATTCACGGTAATATTTTTGAGTAGAAATAGAATAAACATGAGAATGGAATGGAAAAAACATTATCATTCCCATGTTTGGCAATTAACTTGGGATTAAGTCTTGGAATGGAATGTGCATTCCAATATTTGGATTAAATTATTTATGCTAGAATAGAATGAAATTTGGCCAAAATATATGTTTTTTTTTATCATAGAATTTCTAACTTAAATTAGCATACAACCTTATGATGAATACTCCTATTAATTTTAGAACTTAACAAATAAGATTAAATGCACAACAAAATTCACCAAAAAAATATTTAAAAATTGATAATAGAAATGACAAATAAAAAAAAGCTGAAATGCATAAATTTCATTATCATACATAATCCTCTGTGTATATTCTTGTTCTCACCAAAAAATAATAATAAATATTCACCAAAGAAAAAAAATATAAAATACATGTATTTTGTTCCACAAACCAAATAAATATAAGTTTGTTCATCATACAACTTTCTACATAGTACAAATTAATTCTCCATCAAAATAGATATGTTCAAATAATACCGCTTAATACTCCTCTAACAAATTTGGTCTTCTTGGCCTCATGCATGACCAAAAGAGGTCAGTAGTATCAGAGTCCTGAGCCAAAGGCCTTGCGCCTCTCACTTATGTAAAGATCAGGCATCTTCAATAACTCTTCAAAAATCGTTTTCTTTAAGTTACGGACTGCAACATTAATACCAATTGCACGGGCAAACAAAGTTGTTGCCTCTTTAAGTCACGGACTGCAACACCACCACCAATTGGAAGATTAATGACAACTCACATTCAGCACTTAAACAAACACAAAGCTAGCAAAATGAATTTAGCACATTCAGGTAAAGAACTTTGCAAATTCACTTAGCTATCACTAAAGATTGGCAGTTAATTCCTTTGGTGGAGTCTCCAACTTGTGTTACATGCATGTAAACATTCTATCTAATGATCAGACACCAACCAACAAAAAAATCTAACTTAAAACAGGGAGCTTTTGAGTTCTGTAACATTTCTTTTCAGACAATACCAAAAACTCTAGACCGGATACATGAAGCTTGTTCCCGGATACATGAAACCGGTTGATCAGACACACACTTGAAGTTTAAAAATGCCTAATACACCACATAAAATGATGGCCCAAGAAAAAAGAGGTCCTAGTCTTTCCCTTTGCAACTAGATACTCGGGTTCTAAAATCTTAAGAATTGTGACAATATCGTTATTGTAATTACATTCCTAACATCATCAATTAACACACATTCTACTTCGAAAACTTGATAATCAGGTCCGCAAGGAAACTTGTAATATAATGTCAAACTAATTAATAAATCAAGGACAAAAACACCAAAAACAAACACACAAGAATTTTATTAGTCTTACTTTTGACTACAATCAACTGGACGTGGTTTGATATTCATAAAGCAAATTGCTTATGAAATGAATAGCATACAACATTCTAGTATCACTTGAAGTATTAAAAAATCCATCAATCATACGCAATCCATGTTTGATTTATCACTTGACAAAAATAGCTTATCCAATTTGTATTGCTTGTTTTTCAGCAATGCATGCTTCGTATCAATGATTGATATAGAAAAACAATTCATCCATCGGTCCTCTGTGATTCACATCATAAATTAAAGAATTGACCTAGCAACTACTCTCTATATAAAACAACCCTTTTCTCATTTAGGACCATCATCAAACATGTTTCGGACATTATCGTGTCCAACTGATTTAGCTTGGTCGGCCAATAGATTTCCAAACAAAGTCAGTTGTATAAACTCGAAAAACCAATGCATTTGTATACACACAACAATTACCCATTAATCAAGACAACATGAACACACAATAATTCCATCAGAACGCCAAAAATATTACCCCAAATGGGTCAAATCCCAGCATAGGTCTCAGTAGAGAATAGTTAAGAGGTGAGCAGAGGAGTGGAGGAGAGAAGAGAGATTTGGGGAGAGAAAGGTACAAGTCGATAAGAGAAAACGAGACAGTGGAAATCAGAAGAAGTTGGGTTTTTAGTGGTTATGAATTTAGATTCATTACCGAGTTATTAGGAATGAGAAATACCATGTCTTATTTGATAATAAAAAATTAAAATAAATTTTGATTATCATAAACTAAATAAGGGAATACTCGTTACTAAGGTAAGGTAATACTAATTCTATTTTTTTACTCTAATATCATGTACCAAACACCGCGTAAGACAACCCAAGAAAGACAGCTCAGCTTTACCCACTATGTGTCAGGGTAGTCCCACAAGAAGGCTGCGGGGTGTGGGTTGAGGGACCACCATACGGCCATCCACACATTCGAGACAGATAAAGGTGGCCCCCACTTGTACATCAAATACCAAACCCCACCCCATCCTTTGCACGGTCCACGGTGCATCCCTTAATCCCATTGCTTGCTTTGACCCACTAACATTGTGGAGCCCACCTCACAAGTGCATTTCTTTCCATGCTGCTCACGTGCGCCCATCAGAAACAGAGAAAGCTCCAAGCTTATATATTCATAAGATAATAAAATTACACTAAAACCCTTTAACTATGCTCCTCATTTTATGTTTGCTCCCTTACCTTATTCAATTTCTCACCTTACACTTTAAATTATTAATTTGAGTTTTTGCATTTTTTCCACTTATCGACTTTTCCTCGATTTTTCACAACAAATCAAGACAAAAGTAAAATCTCACAATATTAAAAGAAGAGTAATACTATCAAGACCTAATTAGCTAACTTAATCACTATAACCATTAAATTAATTGTGGGTCCTATCAAACATTAAAATTTATTGTTAATCTAATAGTTATAATAAGATTACATCATTATATTAACAAAGTATGTTGAATCTTTATGTTCAAATAAGAGCATCTTTAACTCACTCTATATTTCCTCTCTTTTAACTATTTTAGTTACCCAAACTCTTTTAACTATTTTAGTTACCCAAACACTAAAGACACTCTCCAATACACTCTCTATCTCATTCTCTATTTTCCATTTCACTCAAATGGCTCTCCAAATGTGGAGAGTCATTTAACCTCTCTAATTTTTTTTTTACCTCTTTCTCTCTGATGGCACATTTTCAGACACTCCCAGATGATGACACGTGTACTCGGCGTCAATGGAGACATTTGCTCTAATACTGACACGCCTTCGTCAGGTTTCAACCCCCTGTCTCGAGGATTCTATTCACAGGGATCAAGGATCCTCAAACCACCATGGACCGACACGTATTCCTCGGTAGTTTGGGTACATCGGTCCTAAATCATGCTAGTCCCTCGGCACCGAGGGGTATCTATCCGTGTCGGTGTTTCTACACCTGCAGGAGCTATTAATGGACAGATCACTAGCCTGCAAGGCTAGACTAGCCATCACGACCTCGTCTTACTCAAATGGTGTCAGGAGGTACAAGAAAGCAGAAGGTTCAACCAAAGGGGAATGAGCACGTGGCGTATTGTGTCAGGTCAGAGACAAAAAGATCAAAATGCCCTTGCTGACACACGACTTGGGAAAGCAAGTATTTAATGCACCCTTTCCTTGATAAGACAACATTTAATGCATGAGTGCTCGGAAGTGAAAGGTAATAAATGTCCCAAAGCCTGGTCATTTAATACACCCCCGCCGAGAGAAGATCATTAAATGTTCGGCAGACCGAGGAGAAAACATTAGTTGCTTGGGGTCCCGAGCAGTAAAGAATAAGATCATTACTCATAGAAATTGGTGTGCACGCTGTCCACCCCTAATGATTACCTACTAACTACACTGTCAGCAATGATGAATTTTTAAGGTATAAATAGTCCTAAAAAACACAGAAAAGTGGTACGCAATAAACCCTCTCTTAACCATCATACAGTGTTTTCTTCTTCCCCTCTCTCAAAGAACTGACTTGATAGTCGGAGGGGATACGCCGAAAAACACTCTGACGCCCTTCTAACTTGTTTTCTTTTGTTCCAGGAACCTCATTTAGCCTTCCAGGATCACTCAAGCGACTCATAAAAACGATTCATTATCCACCTTGGGCCACCTTCGACCCTCACAACCTATTCAAGTTGCAAGATCAACTACCCGATTGATGGACACGTGTTCACTACGGAAAAAATTTGTTCTAGTATATATATTGTGCAGGATCTTGCACGCACACTATATATATATATATATATATATATAGATATTGTATTTCTTTTAAATTATCGGAAGTTAGTGAAAGTTGAATGAAATAGTTAGCTGAAATAGAGAGTGTGATTGAAAAAAACTTATAAAATTGGCTAGTTAAAATAGAGAATGTAATTTTTAAATATATTTTGAATAACCATTTTGAAGAATTGAGTTGAAGATGCTCTAACATTACTCTTAAACGAATCATGATACTTCCTTTCTTTAGGTAAATTTCATTTTCACTCTAATTTTTCATGAAAAATTGGACAAAAATTAACAATTGAGAAATGTAAAAACTCAAGGATTCAATGGTGACCAAATGGCCAACCACACCGCCGTTGGATCTAAAGGATGCGAGTTCGAACTTCACCCACTCCCTCCTCATATACAACTTGTTAAAAAAGAAATATAAAAACTCAAATCAATAATTTAAATTATAAACTGAGAAATTGGATAATTTAGGGCACAATACAAAGCAAGATGATAATTTAAAGGGGTCAAAGTGTAATTTTTCCTTACCATAGCCCAAAAACCTCCATGAACGGACCAAGAGGAATGAAATGAATCAAAGCCTCCCAATTCTGTAATCTCAATCTTCAATTCTTAGAACCCATCTGATTCTTAGCAGAGCGATTACTACTCATGAATGGAAACTCTTGCTTGTCGTAAATCTCCAAAGAGAAATCTCTCAGAGTCTGCGTCGTCGTCTTCGTCGTCGTGGTTTTACCAGAGCTTGAACTCGGAACACTTCTTGAACTAGTCTTCTCAACTTTCTCGCTCATAGAGGCACTTGAAATGGTTGGGTTTGACAAGCTATAAAGCTCCAATGGCGTTGCTGTGTCTATATTTATAGCAGGTTGCGTGGAGGCCACGAAAGAGGAGATGGGTCTTGCAGGAATGTTAATTAATGGCGTTGATGTTGGTTGAAAAGCCCATATTTGATTCTGATTAGATACGCCGGCAATGGATGCCCCCGGAGGAACTATCAAAAACGCCGGTGAAACTGCAAAATTTGATTGTATTGCCCACATGGGTGTGAGAGCGTGAAGTTGATTAGCCGCCATTAACGGAGCAAGAACGGTGGAGGTGGTTGAAGTTGAACCCATATCGCCGGGGTTTATGTCTACAAACTCACTGTTCGCCGGTCTCTTTCTTTTCTTTTTTGCGGCGTCGTTGTCGGTGGTGGCGGCGGCGAAGGAGGAGGAGGTGGGGATCTTTAGAGTCCCGTTGACTGACATGGCGATTGCAGGGACGGTTCCGGTGCCGGTGGCTGCGATGATGGATGGCTCAGCGTGCTCGAGTAGCCACCGGACGGTTTCGCCTTCGGATTTGTGGCCGAGCTCTCGGGTGAGCTGGAAGATCCGAGCAGCACAGGTTGCTGGCATTCGAATTCTCCGGCCACGGCCTTCGACTTTTGTGTGGCGGTCTTTCGTTGATGCTCTCTTCGTCGGTGGTGGCGCCGCCGCTTCCGGTTGTCTTATTTGCAGCGGCATAGGCATCTCCACCGGTATCATCCCTATTCCCTCGAGTGAAATCCTTTCTTCCTCGTCAGGCTCTTCCTTAAAAGACACCACTTTGGCGGTTGGTGGTGCCATGGGCAGTGATTGGGCCGCCGTGAGCGGTGGTTGTGCTTCACAGTTGATTATGTGACTAACGGTTGTTGTATCATCGTCTTTCTCAAGTTCTTGTGTTTGTGTTGTAACCATAATTGAGCAAAACTATGACAGAATCAGTAGAGAACAAACATAAAACAAAGCAATTTGCAAAAACTCAAAGAATGACAGAGTTAAGATAATGGCTGATCCAATGCATCTCTTTTAGGGACGAGAGAGAGAGAGAGAGAGGGCCAAGAAGAACGAAATGGTCCCACTTACTCGGTTTTATGTTAGGTTTGGTCAATGTTGTTGATTACTTTCATGAGCCAAGTAAAATTATTCTATAACTACCGAGTGGAGTGGTTACCGGTGTACCGCCTGAATTTCTAACGTTGAGGTTAGAGGTTTTTGTCCTATGTTAAAGTTCGGTGCTCGATTATTATATTAGTTTAATTAGATTCGTTTATAAGAGTTGTAAGGGGTGCGATAAAAAATCTCATAATTTCATTAATAAAAATTTATCAGAGTGGTATCTAAACGCTCTCTTTTATTCCTTTTTTATTTTAATGAGCAAAAAATATATATATATATTCTATATGAATTTTCTTAGTATTTTAAGGAGACCCATCAGCTGTTTCTTCAGTATTTTTTAATTAGAACTTTATTTTGGGCATAGATAGATTTGGTCCATAAAGCAATGACAATTAACCAATGAAAACTTAATTTCAATTAAGACTAAATAAGGTTCACTTGTCCATTTATTTTGGGCATGGATAGACTAGGTCCATAAAGCAATAACAATTACCCAATGAAGATTTAATTTCAATGAAGACTAAACAAGGTTTACTTATTATCAGATTACACCATCTCATAATACTGACGTAAAATAACTGTTACACTTAATATTTACTTTTCTTTATCAAGCTGTTACCTATGAGTCGTTAGCTCATTCTTCAATAGACACATGGTTACCCTGAGGCGCCTTTAGGTTAAAAAATTACTTAATAAATACTGTGTGATCAATTATAATTATTGAATTGAAAATTAATTTTATTAAATATTCAAAGTCATAATTAATCAAATGATTATATTAAATTATGTCCTTTTTAAGTTTTTATAACATTGCTCTTGAATTAATAATAAACTTTATTTAATGTTAAAACCCAATGTTAATTCAAAGTTCACAATCCGTTAACTTCTCATATTAACTCTATAAATTAAGTTTCAATAACATTACTCATTTTTTTATGAATATCGTATTTGCTTATTTATTGCTTAAATTTTGATTAAAAACCTTAGTTTTTAAATTTTGATTATTCCTAAAAGTGTATTATAGAAAGCTCCAAAACTATGGTGGTTAGTTTGTCATTTGAACCTTCCATGTGGCATTGACTTAGTATTTACGTTTACTTTGGTTTGTGAAAGATTTAGGTACTACCAACAACTACAGCCTTTGTTAGATACTACTACTACATTTCCACAAAGGAGTTCAAGACATGTTCACCTCAATTGATAATGATCCTATGTTTTCTCTAATAGATCAAAGGACATTAATGTAATAAAACAAATCAAGCTACTCTAGTTTGTTGTCAACTTTAGACCATCCAACTTCATGCTATATTTTTTGACCTGCCTTCGATTGGACTGAGGAAGAGGTTAGTCAAGGTACGCATACGTTGGCTCGAACATCCTAACCTTTAAACAAAAGAAAAAAAAAAACTTCATACTATATCAATGTGTTGTGTTTGTAAATTATGGCGTATGGGTTGATAATAGGTTGTACCATGTCGCGTTTATAACGTGTCTAAATCGTGTTTGGTCAAAAAAAATTATAAATCTGTGACTCATACATAAATTTTTTGTAAAATCGAGTATGTCATGTCGTGCATAATCATATTTATGTTGACCAATTTATTAACGAGCTTGACACCTTAATCCGAATATGACCCGAAACTACAAAAATATACGAGATCCATCCTGGTCAAATCGGTGAACACATCCACCATGCCACCTTCCCGAAACTACAAAAATATACAAGATCCATCCTGGTCAAATCGGTGAACACATCCACCATGCCACCTTCTAATGGGTCCGGGGCAAACTAATCAGGCTTAACAGCAGAGTCAAGTAACCACATTGTGGGGGTTCCCACCACCAGAAGTGGGGGTGATGGTGGTGGTGGACACCAGCTGGTGGTGGGATCCACCATTTTTTATCAGTGGTCCCGCGACGGATGAGAGTATGCCCTGTTGGCTTGAGGTTCCATACCTTGTAGGCCATGATGGTCTTCCATAAAATGGTCCATCACCTGGTGAGCCACTTCAAGATGGGGACCCCCCCAATTTTAGTTTCATAGTGGGACATGCTTTTTAGATGAAGAAATATTCATCAAGGAACAATGTCCTACAGCACCACACAATAATCTTTGAAAGATTTCATCGCAACTATGTCAGTGTCAAAACTAAAATCTATCGCATACTCTAATCGCTAAAAAATATATTTAATCTTATTAAACTGTTATACTCAAACCCAATCATTAAATAAAAAAATTTAAATTCTTACTCATTGAACCAAACGTTCGGTGATTGTGGAACATACTTTTTAGCCATTTGATAGGGTGAAAGATGCAAGTCATGGGACTATTATTCCAATGTTATCTCTTTATTTACTGTTCTTTTCAACGTATTTTCTCATTGATACAGTTGTTCTTATAAAGTGATCGTTAAAGGTTTTTAATGTAAAAACGCCTTTGCAAAAAAATATTTGTATACATTTTTTTGGAAAAGTGTATTAAATAAACATATTTTACATTGAAAACGTGAGTTTAACCCACGTTTTAAACCCACACTTTTTTTTTTTCTTTTTTTTTATCAGAAAGCCCACACTTTAATGAACATAACTCTAAAAATAACGGTTCTGTGGACAACAATATAAAATGATGATAGTTAGATAATTAATTCACCTTTATCTCGGGATTTTTTTTGTTCTTAAAAATTTTGGCCATATTCCCAATCATGGCAGTGCTTTACACACACACAAATATGTATATTTACTCCTCGACTCTAAGAGAGAGAATAAATGCACTACTTCTCGGTACACTTTCAAGAATAATAAGCAATCAAATAAACTACCTTTCGTAAGCCTAAATTAAGCAGGGCTACACAACTACTGCAACACTAGTTGTCTATATATGAATTTTATTCGTTATTATCAAGTCTTTTCGTTGCATTCACTTACAACAAGAAACAACCACCGGCGTTTTTTGGTACAGCACCTACATTTTGGTGCATTCTTCTTTCTTTCCTTGGTCTTTCTTTCTGTCATATTCCTAATAACTTATCAAAAGCCTCCAACCGATCACAAAAGTTTTTCACCTTAACACAATAACAAGAGCGAGCCCCAACTAGCCCAACGAGTTTGAGTTAGCCGAGCAACAAGTTGCCAATGAATGTTGCGGTTCTTCACTAACCATACAACATAACTACACAAGCTTGTCATTTAAAAAACGAAGATTGGAGCAAAGGATTCAACTTGGCGTCTTTCACCAAAGAATTCAACAATAAGCTTCAACTTGCACATGGATTTGATTGTTAACCACTCACATGACTCCCACAAGTTGATCAGTTAACAATCAGGCACATCAACACATAAAGAGGAACAAATTCTCACAAAAACCCACAACCTGCATATTTCAGTGGAGGAGGAATAAAATTCGCCCGCATACACAAAAATTTATTTCATATCTCTACTGCTAAGACTGGGAAAATGGAATATCACCTACTCGTATGATGTTCTTGAACATCATGCAACTACAGCCACCCGTCAAGGCAGAATAAATGATACAAAAATGAAGAAGCGGAGTTAAACAGAAGGTGCGACTAATGAATTGCTGAAGAAGTGAGTAACAGCCTTATTAAAAGCCTGGGTGGGTGGTAGGCTCACATCAGTGTAGAGTGGTGTGACACAATATATATATGAATCTGGAATCAAGAATGCAGAGACAACACAAATGACAATTTTTTCCTATCACTGGGGGATGCTTCACCAGTAAAGTACAGGAAATTTGCCTTAGCTTCCAACATCAGGAACCAGACATGTAAGTGTAGCGTGTTTGAGCCCCAACGATAAGCTCAACAAGTTTTGCTGCACATTCAGAGAAGATGTTAGAAAAAGAAGCTGCCAAATGAAAAATAAATAAATAATGAATAAACCTGAACTGAATATAGACCTGACAAACCGATGAAAAATTTTAAATCGAAAAACAAACCAAACTAACCAGTAAGAAGGCCGACAACAGGAACAGGTTCCAATAGTTTTTCGGTTCTTTCAAGTCTTTGCCTGAAATATTTAACACTTGTTAGTGCCTGTTCCATTTACGAAAATAACGAGAAAAAATACATCATTACCGGGTATACTTGCTAAAGAATGGGTCTCTCATGAGGTAAAGTGCCCACAACAGCTTCCTCCTCCTCATCTGCGTCATACCCAGTTTTAGGAAACAATTTAGTACAACTCAATCCCGACTATAGCATTAAAAACTGAAACTTGTTCCCAAAATCAGCGGAAGTAAAACTCGTGCCAAAACGTATAAAAATGTGTGTGGATGCTATAAACTAAGTTTTCGTAAAAAATATGAAACAATGGAAGAGCCAATTACACATATAAGAGACGTATGCGGACACGGAACAGAGGAAAAAGATCCTGAGGAGGATAATAGTGATCCTGAAGATGCATCAATATATTTACAATGCCAAATATGAAGAACTCTAACCTCATCCTTCTCGGGGTTGGAAAGATGAAACTCTTGGCCTTTTCTACTACACCTTGACATTGAAGTGTAGGAAAGAACACCCATTCCAAACAGGTCCACAGCCAATGAAACCATCCAAGGATACCATGATCGAAGTCCATATTTTCTTATCGATAAAACATAAATAAGTGGCCTTGTGATGAACATCATCTCTCCTATCATAAATAAGCCACCAGAAAGACCCTTCTCAGACAAAAAAGTGGGAAGGCTAGGTCTCTCACCCACAGGAGCTGCAATTATAATATAGCAAAATTAGCATATTTCTCTCACAATTTTGATTTGGACATGGTTTCCAAGCAACAAGTTGCAAACGAGGAATTACTTGAAGGCTCCATGATTGCCTGCTGGTGTTGGACACTACGCAACCAGAAAGGCTCAGAAATCGTCCTAGCATTTTCTCCAAACCTACTCAAGGCTGATAGTGCCCTCCCTTCAAGATTCCACGGATTCTGCCCATGATAATTCTGAAGACTACCAGGCCGGTGAAGTTGCCCAGGATTTGTGAAATGTCCATATCCACATTGGGGATCCAAAGCATTTGAACCTTTGTCGGCATTTGCAGTCTCCCCTCCATGCAAAAGCATCTTGTATCCACTGTTCCGAAACAAAGCTACTCTAACTAACACCCTATATTAAAATGAATACTCATTTTAGCCAAAATTTATAAATATCAGCTAACTGAAATCGAGTGGAATTGAGAACAAGTTGTGTAAAGTATGGAAACTATGCTGCTTACTTGGTAGCTTCTGTAACAGCAATGAAATTCCATTTTTTATCATCACCATATATTTGTTGTGCCACAACTTCAACCAATGTTTCCAAGTCCTTCAGCAAAGTTATGCACAAGGAGTAAGGGAAGGAAGAAGGCTCCGAAGATCCTGTATGTATCCTTGTTGGAGTTGTATCAATAATATATTCATTGACAGCCGTTATAATGCCCAAAATTGATGTAACTGCAGAAACATTTACGGCATACTCAGTTTCTTGTTTGTCTTTTACTGTTGCATGTTCAGTTAAATCATCAATTTTTACAACGCCGCTAAATCAACAAAAAATCGGAAAGTTTTAAAATGGGCTTAATAACTGGAAATTGTTGGGTTGATAAGATAATCTATAGAACAACCCAGGTTCCCGCTATTGTGGCATCTACGAAGGGTCGACGTACACAATATTATTCCGCTTGCAGAGAGAATGATTCTACACAATCTCACACAATTTTTTTTTTTTTTTTTTTATCTTCATACATTTTCATCGTAATCATATGGACCCAAAAATAAAATTCATTTTTGCTTAAAGCACCTCTTTCCAGATCACTATAGTCACTCATCCCACATGCATTGGACAATCACCAAGAAATATTCCTAGGGATGAGCCCCCAGAAAGAAGCAGCCCAATTAAGATATTTTCACTTTGGTTGAGCTCACAAGTTTCAGAAAGCCAAATAACAAGAAAATATAAACTCAAATAATTTGTATTGCACACTATTAGTGACCAACCAAAGCTTTACTTCAACATCATCTAATGTAGCGGTTTCTAAGGCAACAAGAAGAAGCCAGTGTTACCGAAATTTCACAAAACCTGCTTCTGGTCCAATTTCTGAATCAGAAAACCGTTCTGGAAGAAGCCATGTCAACCCCTGAACAAATTTTCAAAAACCAGATAAGAGGACCTCTTATGTGACTGCAATTAACACAGACAAACAATAACAGCACAGGTCAATATCAGTATTTTCCGATATTTGCTCAGTTACTGGCAACCATGGAGGATGGATACAACCTTAACAGAATACAACCCCCCCGGGGCTCTTCTTCCACAAACATACCCAATTCATACCTATCTACCTTTAAACTTTTCATCACTTATGTTCTTCAAAGACGTGGCATGGGAAACATAACAAAAAAAGAGATACAATTAGGCCCGCAACTGTTCATTTACAAAGACACCGTCACAAATCATCACTGACAACACTTTTAAACATCAAAATGTGATCAAATTAGTAGAATATCCAAGCAAGATTCAACTTCAAATCTTCGTCCCAAATTCTAATCATTTCTAAGATACCATGCACACTACCAAAAAAATTTCCAAGACCCATAAAATCCAACCAACCAATAGCCAAAATAATCAATATAACTTCTAGAAATATAATTGTTTGCTACATATCGTCAAACAAGGTAATTAAAATACCAAAAAAATGTAGGGACTAATGCCCTATTTCAACTGGACAAACCAGATTCCACTTTAACTAAATGATCCCAGAATATCTTCTCCATCTCCATCTGTTACAAGATTAAATTTGGTTCCAATGCTACTTTTTCAAGAAAGCAAGCTCCTCTACTCTTGCACCCGTTTATTGGAGAGGGGTTTTCGCTGACAAGGGCCTATAAAATCAGCCAACATATACGTATTTCCTTTGACTTCTATGGTGTATTATGATATATTGCCCTCTCTATCTCCTCCTTTCTTTCTCTAAATTTCTCACTCTATCCTTAGTCTGTTTATCAGTACCTTTCTTTCTCTTATTTTCTCACTCTAAGTTACAAATTCTTTATTTATGCATACAAGAAAAGTCAAAAAAAATGTATGCTTGTTAAACACCCCCTAATACTAGCCAATAACAGCAATATATACACTATATTATTGTTTCTCTCTAACCCATAATCTTCAATACCAAGATGATATTCCATCAAATTCATATTGGAACCAAGTGCAGAAATATCCCCCCCCCCCTTTTTTTTTGCCTTCTCCTATTATTTCCCTCCACCAACAACCATATAACATACAAACAAAAGGAAGCAAAACCCACAGAAACTAACAATTTAACATCAATATGGTATACGGACGCATGTAAAAAACATAGCGAAAATACTAAGCATTTTGAGAGGACTTACATTGGCTAGAGACTCCAACGAATGAACATAGTCTTTGTTCCTTCTAACCCATCTCTTATAACCCTCCATAGATTCGAAAAAAAAAGGTGTCTTTTATCCACAAAGACAAACACCCGGCTCTGGTGTATATGATTTCAAATCAAAACCCTAACACTCTGTGCCGCCACAAACTCAACTCATGCTCAATCTTTTGCAGTTTTTGGATCAAACCCAGTTGAGAAATCACATATACGAAAGAAACCCTAATCCCAATTTTATCTCTTGCTGTATATGACAAATGACATATAGTTTACGAAGAAGTTGCAGTGAAGGTGTCCGAGTTGATGAAAAAATCAGGGTGAGGGCTGTGATCAGGTGTGTCGTTTGTTGTATGCAATAGAAAAGGTCCTTTAATCCTAACCGTTGACGTTGTCAAATCCCGTTGAAATAGATAAGGGCCAGGACGAAGCTCGGTGGAAAAGATTGTAATTTACTAACATAATTTGTTAAATTAATTCATAATAATTAAATCTGTCAATTATATTAGATAAAACGAATTTGTGTTGAGTCTTAGTAGGTTCTTATCAAAGACTTTTTGAATCATAGTTGATTCGTTTATTAATTCGTATCTAATAAGTTATGTTATATTGAATTCATATTATGTATAATTGATATATAAATGAATTGCAGACTCGTGTCATGTATTTTTTTTTGTTAGACCAAAAGTAATTTTTTAGTGTAAAAAATAGAGTTTTTGGTCAACTTTGAGCCTAAATTAAAGTAGGACCTATTAATTATTTCGAATAAATTTTCGTGATTCATATTCTACTCCGTGAGTAGTATAACGTGGAATATTCACTTGTTGAAATCGAGAAATAAATGAATGAGAAAATAGGCTCCAAAGTGATCCTCTTGAAGAGTGAAAATAAAGGATGTGCAATGTGAGATTTAACACCAATCCCACATTGGTTAAGTAAGAAATTCAATATCTATATAATAAAATAGAAGTGTGTTTGAATTTTATTTCAGTCATATTTTCCCTCTCAAAACTATCACCAATCATTTATCCCATTCATCATTTCTTTGTCAGAATCAAACGTCAAATCAAATCACTAATTTCTATCACATACTTAATCATTTATATATTTCCTTACTAAAAATATTACACCACTCTTTTCTATTATATATCTAATAATTTAATAATTAAATAATTTTTAGTTAATATATTTTGAAAAAATTTAATATAGTGGGTTCAATTTTTGGACGCTCGAATTTTATATTTTACCGTGTCTTCAAGCATGGGTTATGACTAGTGGGCATATATAGCTCAACTTTGCTCTATGAGTTGGGCTCCAAGAGATACCACAATTTTATGAGCAAAGCGAGCACTTACATGCCGTTGGGTCTACCACACACGCGCACGCTCCGCCCGACCAGGCTCGGGTGTGGGTGTGGGTGTACTTTAGACCAAACCCTATCTTTTTGTGAAAAAAATTTATTTAATTAATTGGGCATGAATTTCTTAACCAGAAATTAATTTCGGTATCCATTGGATAATTCGGATTTGCTCCAGTCCGAACCCGTTGATTAGTTCTGATTTACTCCAGTCCGAAATTTTCAAGATGTAATTGTTCATGAACAACAGTTATTCAAGGTGTCCACTGATTGGGTCGATTTTTGTTTCTGGGTTGTGTCATTTAGTGAGGTGTCTGTCCGAACAGTCACCAGACTATCTATAAATACCCAGTGCATAAATTCATTTTATTCATTCAATTTATCAGTCCATTAATTAAGGCATTTAAGACAATACGTTTAGAGAGTACACGACATAAGTTTTTGTTTGCTGTACGAACAGATTGAAGTGTTATTTCTGTTCGTGGAAGATCATTGTATCCTGAAAAGCAGGCGCTCGGATTTCATAAGCACTGTGTGTGGGGGCGAAATCTGTCTTAAGGACATAGTGTCAAACACTAGCCTTGATTTACAACGAGTTCAATAACAGTTCCTGTTTTACAACTAGATTAGTTTTTATATTAATTTGGCATCGAGTTACGTGTAACTGTTTTGATTTGTGTTACGGTTCTATAATTCACATTTACTGTTTGTTTTATTTTAAGTTATATGATATCAAAAATATCAATAAGTGATTTTACAATTTTGAAACACCACAAACAACATTTTTATGGTCTCATTCATACCCGACTTGTTTATTAATCGCATCGTGTGGACTTGTGACAGTATTCCTCTTTTTTATTAGAGCAATGTTTTAAGGACCAAATTTACTGATTTAATTCACTATGATATTTGGATTTCCTATAGCCCCTATCAAATATTGGAAACTATTGATCCAATAATTCTTATGAAACTACATCATTATGTCAGTAAATTATGTCAGGTTTTTAAGTCCAAATAGCATTACTCTTTTTATTATAATCCTTTTGAAGCGGGTATATGAAATTTGACTTAATTGTCCAAAAGTATATAGAACAAAATATTTTGTTAAAAAATCCACTTAAGACATACAAAAAACTTGAATATCATTTTATTATAAATAAATTTCCTAAAAATGAGTTTGAAAACTAACCTCACATTTAATTATCTACATATTACCCGGTGTGTTGTCTACCATGCCTCTACATCTCCTCTACATGTGCGTGTGTGTATAATATAAAACATGATAGAGTTCAATAAGTCTACTTGATGGTCTCAAATAAATTCATCTAACAGCTACTAACGTCCGTCACAAAATCATTCACATTGAATTTTTTCCTTTTCAAAATCAATCACTTTTCACTTATGTTGCACCGTATTTCAGACATAAGTTACCCCCTAGTATATATATAGGAGAGAGAGAGAGAGAAATAGACAATTGAGTTTTAATAATACAAAAACCTACAATTTAAAAAATTAAAACTTATAATAAATTCTCTTCATTTTTTTTAGAGATATATTTTAAAGTTTTTGAAAACTTTTAAAATTTGACAACTAAAATTAAATAATTTTAATTATCTTATATTAAAAAATACTAAAATTATAGAATTTTAGTCACGAATGTATATATATATAATATTACAAAGTTACTCTATGAAATCTAATTTATATTACTCCAATATTATTTTTTTTACACTGTATTAATACATTTTAAATTTGTGTAATTTTTAAACCTTAATTTTTATTACTCATATACTGTTTTGATACACTATATTGATACATTTTACTTTCATAAACTCTTTAAACTGTATCAATATGGTATATCAAAACAATATAGAAGTAATAGAAACTAAGCATCATGGGATGACTTCATAATATAAATAGATATGTTGGAAAAAATTGGATGCAAATAAAGTGAACGGCAATATGAGGTGCGAACTAGGTCGTTCTCTTAAGACGATTCGTGTCATTTTATGAAAGAATCACAGCATAAAAGGTAGTAGCACGTCGTCCCCAGGATACAACATGTCAACCTATTAACTGTTGCTTCACTCATATCTGCACAATTGAATGAAGTAGAAACTGCACACACACCTTTGAATATTGCCAGAAACTTATTCTTGTAAGGAGAAAGTTGATATGATATATGTTATATATTTCTATATTGAAAATACGTATATATAATATATGTGTTTAATAGGCTGTAATTACTTCTATAATTAATTTGGATAATAACTCACAAAAATATGACTATTGGAATACTAGTCGTTCAAAGTTTTTGGTATTCAGCAACTGAAATCTGTATCTCCTTCGCTAGTCCCACCCCTGCGCACGTGAGAGTCCCAAAACCTCTCTTTGATTTAAATGTTAGATAATACTAGTACATATATATACTCAAGTATCTTAGAATGTTTAGTCGATATGAGATTTAGTTTCCACATAAAAATACTCTTTTAGTTAAAATATTCTAATAATATACATAAATATATCAATGACAAGAGAGTTATGTTTAATAGCAAGGATAATGACAAAAAAATTTAAAATTGAAAATGGCTAAAATATACACAATTAACATTAAATGCAAATTTTGTGATAATATAATTCTTTCATTATATTCGAAAATATTTAATACAATAAAATAGCATAAAAAATTATCTTAATTACCAAAAGAAATATGCATACTTTAAGATAGGACAAATATGTCAAAAAAATTATAAAAAGTCAAATTTTGTAATTGAACGCAAATGAGTTTTAAAAATAAGAACTTAATGATCTAAAATTAATAACTATATACTTTTTGATTAATAACTTTAATTTCGTAATTCTCCTTACAATTTTCCTTTTTTATTAACTGATTTTATGGGCCTCCAAATGTCATAGACCAATACGAGCATCAGAGAAACGACATCGTCCCGTTTTATTCGCGCTAAAACTAATTAGGGTCCGACGGTTTTTCATAAGCTGAGTAAAATCCAAGCTTTACTCTCTCTCTCTCTCTCTCCCTCTCTCCCTCTCCCTCCCTCTCCCTCTCCCTCTCCCTAGGGTTTTGGAAATCTGCCAAAAGCCTTTAATTCATTGAAGATGCAACTGACCCTCGAATTTGGGTAAATGTTCCTTCATCTCAATATTTAAGTTTCGCTTATGCTAAGGTCAAAACATGTGTGTGTGAACATAATAATGANCCTCGAATTTGGGTAAATGTTCCTTCATCTCAATATTTAAGTTTCGCTTATGCTAAGATCAAAACATGTGTGTGTGTGTGTGTGAACATAATAATGATTTAAGACTGTATGGTTAAGGATGAGAAAAAGCTGATTTGGAGTGAAACTAGTCAAGATTATACACCATCTTTTATGGAATGATCACAAACAATTTTATTTTATTTTATTTGTTCTTTTCTCCATTGATGAAGTAGAGAGCATAATGAAAAAGGAAGCATTTTTTGGAATTGAAATTTTTCTTAAATTTGATTGTAAATCATGAAGAAGAAGAAGAGAGTAATGACATCGGTGTGAGAATTTTCCTCGAATGTTTTTATAACAGCAACCAAACTAGAGAAAACGATTTTCTTTAAGTACTTAGATTTGGGGTTTTATTGGAGTCTCTATTCTAGCATAAAAATACTGGTGGGGTTTGGTAACCTGGCTCTTGATGTTTATGCCCTGAAGATTTCTCAGTTTTATATGCTAAGATATAAATAAAGTTGATGTGAAATCTGAATAATTACCATGTTCTTGGAAGGACTGAAAAAGGAAAAGGAAAAGGAAAAATTGCACTTTTTGCTTGGCTTGTTCCCAACCATATATCAAGTACCCCCAAGATTAGTTTTTCTATATTTTCCAATTCCTTTATTTAATGCTTGATCGTACTCATTTTTCCTTTCTTCACCCAATGCCTTCCAATAGGAAGTTTTCTCTCTCTCTTTCTTTTTTTTCCTGATTTTTGAGCGGTTTGGCACTAGAATCCTTGTGTTTACTTCTTAGTAGCCTCGAGGCACCCATTGTTTGAGCAGTTTATTTTATCTGTTACTGCATAAACTTTTCTTCTACACTAGTTGCTCGATCAACCTTCTCTTTGCTTAACGCCTTTTGCTTGATATGTTCTTTGCTTTGTTGATTTTAATCTAGTGGGGGACTGGAGCTTCTTTGTGATTCAGTAAAGATCCATAAAATCAATGTTGACCCAGAGGCTGGAGTAGAGAAGGTGAATCTCTTTTTTGACTAAGTATTTCAAAAATTGCATGAACGAACATTCCTGTGTATGACTTCTCTTATGCGGCACAAGTCAGGATGTATTTTCCCTTGTTTATGTTTAACTAAAAAGCGATTTTATGGCATTTTCCTCACTAGTTAACCATGAAACACTTGCTCGCTTGGGTTCGTACCAATTTGATCAAGGAGAGGCCTGAAATGTTCATGAAAGGAGATTCTGTGTAAGTTTCAATATTCTTCATAATGTCTTTAAATGTGAATGGTGTTTAGAATATGCCTATTCAATGTATAGGCAGTAGGCAGTGTTGTTTACTAGTAGAGTTCACATTAAACTGCTCAAGCTTGGCTCGTGCTTGCACGACTAAAGAGTCACTCAAGATGGACTTGTAAGACAACAAGCCAACCTTGAGCACATTTTAAAGCTCATAATTTTATTGACTTGGTTCAAACACAACTCAATAAGCTATGAGTTTCAATAGAATCCCAATTGCTCATATCAGCTTGTGGAAGATCAACCGACTTAAGCTCGGTTCATGATTGGGTTGGTTATGGCTTGATAAACAAACCAGATTCCAACGTCATTTAGAGCACAATAAGGTTTTGAACCAAGATTGGCCAACCTATTACTCGATTTGTTTCGTTTACACCCCAAATTACCGATGGATTTTTTTAGATATTTCTCAATCAATGCACTAATTGGAAGTATTTTATACACGTGTACCTGCATAAAATAATAGAGAGTAATGCTTTCACCATGTTTTAAATTGATATGGAAATGCTAGGCCAAAATTCAATTTACAGCTTGAAAAATATGTATGTCTCCTTTTGTTTGCTGAACAATATGTGAGCCTTTAACATTCCCATCTATAAATTAAGCAACACTGAATTAGCAAAAATAATTGGGCAAACTTCATTTTACCTCCTTGTGGTTTATCGCAGTTGCATATGAGTCCTTAAGGTCTAAAAATGGTACATAACCTTCCTGTGATTTGTGGATGAAAAAGCACACTACACTTTCCATTCAATTTAACTGCTCATGTGATGCACGCTCCTGGGGTGAGAGATGATAAGAAAAAAATATTTGAAAATGACAAACCAACCTCAACTGCTCTGAAACTTTGTTTCCCATCTCTCTCTCTCTCTCTCCCCTACCGACAACAACGACCACCCACCTCCCTGTCAACAACCACGATGATCCACTTCTCCATCAACAACAGTGACCACCCACCTCCTCTAGCCATCAACAATCACAATCACCCGTGACTACCCACCTCTTTTCATTCACAACCTCTTGTATCTAATGAGGACCCAGAAACCATATCTCAAATGGATATCACCAATTCTTTGTAAAGTAATCCCTTAGAGTCCACTATTATGATAATTCTAGCTAAACAAAAGATGTTTCAAAAACAGCCCAGAAGGAGTAAACAAAATAGGAAAATTAATGGTAAGTGACAAAAGCAGAAACTAACCTCTAATTCTTGCTCTTCATGGGGGAAGTCTTTGTCAGTGATGCTTTTCTTGAAGTAAGTTTCTGTCAAGGTATTGGGTCTGATTTTTAATCCTGTGTGGTTTGATTCTGTTATTTGGTTTGATTGTTTGAATCCATTTGTGGTTCAATTTCTATATTTTGTTTCATTTTGATTTTTATTCACCATTTTGGTTTGATTTCAATTTCTGTTCGATTCATTTGGTTTTTAATTGAGTGTGGTGTTGTTTTTGTGGATTGGATATGTTAGCAAATTTGGATTTTTTTGAATTGAGAGGTTGGGATAGAAAATTTTACAAGTGTTGATGTAGACTGGCCCTCCTCCCAGCCTGTTGGCTGTGCATCTAAAATCCTAGTGTCAGGTTGGAGGTTCAGGGGCTGGTAGAGAGAGAGAGAGAGAGAGAGAGAGAGAGAGAGAACTTAAGGTAGAAAAAAAAGACCCATTGTGCAGGTGGTCGCAGTTGAAGAAGATATAGTCAAAGTTGACATAGGTCTTGTTGCGCAGAAAATAGGTCACAGTTGTAAGAGGAGAGGGAAGAGTATTATGGTCATTTTAAATGTCCTGTTAATGGAGTTAGTCCCGCATCATGGTCCACAAACTACAAGGGGTTATATGCCATTTTTAGACCTCAGGGGGTTTTGTGCAATTGGGGTAACCACAAAGACGTAAAATAAAGTCTGCCCAAAACAATTTACAAGAATTGTGCACTCTAAGACCAGAGTAAATATGGATCATATTTGCAGACACTGTTATCATGCTACTGCTCTTTCTCTGTCTCTCATTGGTGGTGTTTTGTTTAACCGTTATTTTATTTGCAGGAGACCTGGGGTTCTAGTCCTCGTGAACGATTGCGATTGGGAACTAACTGGCCAGCTTGACACAACACTGGAAGAGAAGGATGTTGTAGTTTTCATTTCGACTTTGCATGGTGGATAGTGTCTAAAATTTCGCCTTGTTGGTGATTATTCACCTTTCAGTATATTATTATCGTTGAAACCAAATCCTGTCTGTTAAATTCATCATTAATGATGAAATATTTGAGCATTTGAGAAAGTGGATCCTGGTCACAAGCATTGAAGGTTGTAACTCAGAATTGAAGTGTATGATATATTCCTTATCCTTTGTGTCTCTGCATTTTGGGAACATTGCTTTATCATTTAATGGCCATGTGCTTATTGAGCAAAATGAACTCTACCAGGGGGAAAAAACAACAAAAAACTTCAGTGCAAAAAGGTAAATGTTGAGAGTGGGATTTGAACCCACGCCCTTTCGGACCAGAACCTTAATCTGGCGCCTTAGACCAACTCGGCCATCTCAACAGATTATTGGTTACTGGTGAATTTATTTATAAATAAACGAAGCATTTTAGAAGTTCATGTATTTAAAATATGGGCAATCCTTGTGTTTTCACTCTTCCTTGTAAATAGGGTTGACAATCGAGCCAAAATATTCGAGTTTGGCTCTTTTTGAGTTTGGGAGTTTGAACAATTTTTTAAATTCGATTCGAACTCGCAAAACTCAATTTGTCTATATGTAAAATAGTCGAGTTACTTGGGCTTGACTTGTCGTTTTTAAACGAGTTGAGTGTAAAAAATTTTTTAGATTTATTTAAAAAAAACGAGATAAATAAATTCGATTTGAGTTCACAAAAATTTGACTCAATTATCGGTCCTACTTATAAACAAAAACAAAAACAAAAACGGGTCGAGTGTACATGGTATGTATCCATGACAATCACTAACTACTTTTGCTCATCTTTTCCAAGTAATACGTTAAAGAGGTAGGGGTAGGTCCAACAATGTGGGTCGAACTTGGAGCAAATCATAAATTTCGATATGCCATTGGTTGGTGACTTACGAGTTTGGTATTATTACAGGTATTCTAAGTATACTCTTGCACGAGTGAATTCAATGTTTTTCATCACCCAAAAATTATTATTACGACACTACAGAAATATTTTTTGGTATTGTATCTTATCATTTTTTCAATCAAACACATGATAGTTGTGAAATATTTTTATTTTATCTATATAATAAAGTAATTTACAATTCTAATTTTAAAAGATAAAAAAAATAATTTTTACTATTTGTGATTGATATCTCTTTTAATTTTATTTTAAAATTAATTTGACGATTAATATTAATACTCTAAATTTAATATGAAAAATAGATCCCTAAGAGTGTGTTTGAAATAACTTTTTAAAAATATTTTTAATACTTATAATTTCTCATAAATACTTANAGAGTGTGTTTGAGATAACTTTTTAAAAATATTTTTAATACTTATAATTTCTTATAAATACTTTAAAAAAAAAAAAGTGTTTGAAATCACCCCACCACTATCACTACAACCGTCACCACTACCACCACCACCACAATTATTCCACCTCACCCATTGCCTCACCCTCTACTATTACCACCGCTTGACCACCACCATCCCCATTACATTCACCATTACTGTCAACTCCACCCCATCACCGTCACTTTCCTACCACTGTCGTNACCACCACCATCCCCATTACATTCACCATTACTGTCAACTCCACCTCATCACTGTCACTTTCCTACCACTGTCGCCGCTACCCCACCACTAACTTTGCCACAACAACTACCACTGTCCCCTACTATCACCACCGTTATCACCCCACCACCTCTACCATTTGACCCCCCCCATTACCCCACCACCACCACCACCACCACTACCGTCATCACTCTTACCACCTACCACCACTATCATTGCTCACTCTCATTATAATTGGTGTTTAAATTCATTTCTCTCTCCTTTATATTTGTGATTTTGATTTTAGATGTAAATATAAATATATTTATTATTGACCATTTTTTTTATGCAATAACTAGTTATTTTATATTTGACAAATTTCACTTTGCACCCTAAAAAATTTCAAATTTTTCATTTTACACTCTCAAAGATTAAATTTCTCATATTACACCTTGTAATATGACTCTTCTATTAATTTTTCGTTAGTTTTTCCGTCAATGTCAATGAGTTGACTTTTGACAAAAAAAAACAAAAATTAATAGAAATACCACATTACAACACTTTTGATACATTAAGAATTCAATGCAAAAAAAATGATATTTAAGAGTACAAAATATAAAACTTAAAATCTTTCATGATATAAAATGCAAAAAATCCNAATAACTAGTTATTTTATATTTGACAAATTTCACTTTGCACCCTAAAAAATTTCAAAATTTTCATTTTACACTCTCAAAGATTAAATTTCTCACATTACACCTTGTAATATGACTCTTCTATTAATTTTTCGTTAGTTTTTCCGTCAATGTCAATGGGTTGATTTTTGACAAAAAAAAACAAAAATTAATAGAAATACCACATTGCAACACTTTTGATACATTAAAAATTCAATGCAAAAAAATTGATATTTAAGAGTACAAAATATAAAACTTAAAATCTTTCATGATATAAAATGCAAAAAATCTTTTTATTATTGCTTGATTGTTTCCATCAAGTGATCCTACCCCTCTTTCAATCTCCCTTTCTTGTATCAGGGCCAAGCCTTGAAAAGCTACTTGCAAATATGTCAGATTCAGCTTAGTATGGCACTGGCCTCCAAGAAATTCTTCCTTGTGTGGCCCTTAGTTTCTCACACAAAAGTGAAAAAGTATGCCACAAATGCTTTGCTCTTCCATCATAACCAAGAAAGTCATGAGCAAACTTCAAATGCAGCAACACAGTGCATAGGGTAATTTATATCTGTATACTGTATCTATGATTTGCTCCACAACGAATTAGCTTGTAATCAATAACGTAAAAAGGCGTCCCAGTGCTATGGCCGAAGCAGGGTGTGAAAAGGTTGGATGTATGCAGTCTTAGAAGAGTGTTTCCGTGTGATGCCTAGTTCACAACCAAACAACCTTGCCAAGCTGGCGCTATACCAATGAGTCGAGGAAACAAAGGTTGCTGAATCCAATGAAGAAGATAGCTCAGGGTTACAGAACTGCAAATGAATCCTACTTGCTGCATTATTAGTTTACATCAATCAGATGGTACTGAACATAACCCATACATAATAATCGTAATTAAACGCATTTATGCTCATTTAAAATACAATAAACTTTTGGGACTTAAATTATGATTCCCCAAACATGAATCGAACACATTGTACAAATTGACCTATCTCAGCAGTATAAGTGATATTTATCTGGAAAAACTTCACGAAAAAATGGCACATGCAAAGGGAAGGCAAAAGATAACAACTGAGAGCATATTACATTCAGACCTTTTGCTTTCCTTTTCTTAGCCTTTCTAGTTCCGCTTCAGCATCCTTTAACTGTTCCCTGAGTGTTGATACCCTTTGCTGCAGCTCTTCCACTGTGCCTCGGATGATGGAAGGTTGATATGGTGATACAAAATTATCTGAAAATGCCTTTAGAGCTTCAACCCCAGTAACCTGTAAAAGCTCATTCATCAATCAGGCTGACAAATGATGAGGATGTGTAATTTCTAGAGATACCAACTTGGATTTTTTTTCCCGGTAACTACCAACTTGGATTTTGACATCAAGCAGCGATCAATAATTTTGGGATTCGAAACGAAAAAGCATCAACCTTTAGGCAATAATTTATGTAACTATTTTGAAAAAGATAAAATATAAATAAACTAGTTGTTTCCCGTGCCTGAAGGCACGAAATAATAAAAATGGTCAACAATAAACATATTTATATTCACATTCAAAATCAAATTAAAAAGATAGAGGAGAAAGAAAATAATATAAACACTAGTTGTAGTAGGGATGAGTAGTGGTAATGGTGATAGGCGACAATGGTGGTGGTGAAAGACAGTAATAGTTATGGTGGGTGGTGACGATTGTGGTGGTAGTGGCAACCGTGGATGACAATAGTGACGGTGATGGACGACAATGATAGTGATTGGTAGTGGTGGAAGTGGGGCTACGACGATGGTGGGTGACGGGTGGTAGCGAGTTATGGTAGTGGGTGGCGGTGGATGGTCGCAATGGCCGATGATAGTAGCGGATGGCGATGGTCAACGGGCGGTGGTGGGTGGCGATGGACAATAGGTGGTGATGGGTTATGGTAATGGGGTGGTGGTGGATTATGATAGTGGAATAATGGTGGTAGTGATAATAAATATAAAAATGAGATGATAGTGATTGTGATGGTGGCGATGGGCGACAGTGGTAGCAGTTGATAGTGGGTGACGACAATGATGGTGAGTGATGGGAGGTGGCGGTGGCGGTGGCGATGGTGATGATGGCAGAGATGGTGGCGGGATGACAACGATTGTGGTGGTATTAGTGATGGTGGTGGGGCGACGACAGTGACAACAATGGTGATTATAGCAGAAGTGGTGGTAAGGTAGCGATGGTGGCAGGAATGGTGATGGTGGTAAGACTTGGGCGAAGGCGGTAGTTATAGGGTGGCGGCAACGATGGTAAGGTGGCGTGGTGGTTGTAATGGTGGGGCGGTGGTGGTGGTTGTTGGGTGACGGTGGTGGCGGCGACGACGGCGGTGAAGGTGGTGATAGGATGACGGCAACGATAGTAGTGGTGGCGGGGTAGCGGTGGGCGGTGGTGGTGGTTGGGTCATTCCAAACACTATTTTTTTTAAGTTCTTATTAGAAACATTTTTGAAAAGTTACCACAAACACTTTAGAGAGCCTATTATCCCTATTAAATTTGAAGAATTAATATTAATCGTCAAATTAACTTTAAAATAAAATTTAAAACGATTTGAACTGTGAAAAATAAAAATCATTTTGTTTATCTTTTGAGATTTGAATTGCATTGTAGTTTATTATATAAATTGGTGGGTAAAGCACTGGCAATATGGAAAATGCATTCATATGTTTTACTTTGCAACAGTATAAGTATTGTTGACAAAATTTGTGTTCATGACAAGTTCTCATCAAATTTACTTCAATTGTTGAACAGGACTGAAGAATCTTGACAACATCGTTTACCTCTTGAGGGAGCAATGGCAATTTAGTGATGTGAAAGTCATCATATAACATGTAGAACTGATCAAGGTATTTTTGTTGCATGCTCATTCTAGCTTTCAGCAACTTCGATTCAACAGCTAGGATTATAAAAAGCAATTAGTAATTAGCTTTGATACAAAGATTAAACCGAAAAAAAAGTTCCTACAATATGAATGTGGAAGTTACCTTCTTCGTCAAAAATTACTTGATTGATAATAATATTATGTGTATCTATCTCAAATTTAGCGAGTTCCTGCACCAGTCTCTCTGTTTCATACAGAGAGAGGAACTCCGGGATGCATACGCAGACAAAGGTTGTCAGGTCCTGTCAGCAAAAGAACTATGGTGCGTAAGAAGAAGAATTTGACAGGTTATCCAATAGATGAAAAATATATAACAACNGAGGAACTCCGGGATGCATACGCAGACAAAGGTTGTCAGGTCCTGTCAGCAAAAGAAATATGGTGCGTAAGAAGAAGAATTTGACAGGTTATCCAATAGATGAAAAATATATAACAATGGTAAAGTTGCTCCATGATGCGTTATAAGTTTGATTGTGGAAACAACTTCTATGCACGTGGATTAAGGTTGCATGCGTCCCCACCAGAATCTGCAGTAACAGAAGCCTAGTACACTGGACTATGCTTTTTTGGCAGGAGTTGGGGACTAAAACTACACAATTAATGCTTCCTATGAACAAATTCTTGCAACTTATTATGGTAATTGAATTTTCAAGATGACAAACAATGAAAGCATGCACATAGGTTAAGCCAACTAAACAAGTAGCACACTCTTTTTTGATTTCCTTCGTTTGCGGTTTTTTGGTTATCTCTAACGTAATACAAATATCAAAGAAAGCTCCTAACACCTTTAGTAGTCATGTAACTATCCCACAATTTCGATGTCTATATAAGGATTGGGGGTAAGGAATGGCAAGTAATCATGAGCCACCCTATAGTTGCAATTGAATGCACGGCCAAGCCTTTCCATACTACGAGGTAAATTTGAACCTTTTGCCTTAAATCTAGAGCTATAGTCTTGAGCATTAGTTTGAAGTGGGATAGCAATCCAGCCAAGAGATGGCAGAGGGAAGCATACTTTAAGAAATTCATCACAAGATGTGCAAACAGAGCATTGGAAACTACCTAATACATTTGGAACAGAGCAGTTGGATGATCAAGTATGACAGTTCTTACATTGTCAAAAAAAGTCAACCCATATCATGCTAAGTGGATGTGTTACCTACAGCAAGTAAAGAAGTTTTTTAATCTCTTAAGCATTTCCTTCTCGTGCATCTTCTTTTTCCTCTTTCCTCTCCTGTGATTTTTTGTTTCTACATTTGAAAAATTGCACTATTATATGAATATTGCATTGGCAAACAACAGGACAAGTCTGCACCTGATACGGCAATTGGGCAACGTTTTGTCAACAGACACGCACACACAGAGGCAAACTATTTTTGGTGCATCCAAATCATAGTTTCTGCACAAATGTTGCTAACAGCAGCTTTTGCAAAATTCACATATTGCATCTACTTCCCTACTTTCCTTCTAGTCCCTACTCTGCTCCGCTGCCACAAAAATATTGGATTCAGATATCCCATTTTTTAAACGTCCTCCTTTTAGTCTTTTGCCCTCAGTGTTGTTCCAATGGCAACATTTCACACACCTTTAACGGTTATCAGATTAATAAAGTCATATATTGATGAATTGGGTCCTGGTCTTTTATCAAAATTATCCTAATTATGGTGATCGTTCAAAAACCATTAGTTATCCAGCAAACATGGATGAACAGATGGTTATCTCAAAGAAAATAACTTCTGTCATTATGAGATCTTACCGGATCCTTAAACTGCTTGTTCACTTGTTCAATCACATCTTTCATGCCCTCAAGCTTTCCCATGATTGCATCCTCACCAAATTCATCACCAGCGCCAAAGACACGAGTCATCTGCCAGCAATATTTACCATCACTAGTTAGTTACATTAGCTGTAAAACCACCAAAGATTAGACTTGCATGATAAAGCTACAATCTTACAAGCAAAATCACATCTATCTATATATTAATCATCCTTGTACATTTCAGATGATCCACATCAAACAAAAGCAAGACAGCCTAAGACCAAATAATGTGGTGGCAATGAGTCAGATATCAGGGTTGTATATGAATAAGGTGATCAACACCCATTGGAATGGAGAAGCTCTGGGAACTTCTTATACAATTTTTCAGGAGCAATATACCAGATTGATGCTGCTAACAACCTGGGGAATGATTGAAACAAGTCTAAGTGCTTCCATCATAATCTGGGCCATCAGGTGTTTTTTTTTTTTTGGAACAGTGGTTCGACTCTCAGACAAATCATTAGTTAATTAACAAGATATCAAAAAGCACATTGAGCAACGCATGCTGGGACCACAAGGTTGCATCAGATTGTATATAAAGAACAGATGACCAAGGTAAAGTCTAACATAATTACTCCAATGTTTATGGCGTTTAGCACAACCAAACAAGCTAACTAAGACAGACACGTTTTCTAAGACCATACTAAATCATTGACTGGAATGAAGGCCAAGGGTTGGCTTCCAAGGAGGTTCGATCCTCTGCAACCATAAAATCACCACCACATCCATTGTCCTCAAAGCAATTGGCATTGGACACAATGTAACGGACATTTTTGCTGAAGAAACCAAAAAGAGGAGTTGATCTAAAGGATAAGGTAAACTTGCACGCTGCTACCCACTCCCCTGGGCAGGGGTTCCTTTGTTTCACTTCATAACTGAAGTCCAAACCAGAAATGTACATGAAAAAATACCATACCCTTCCAATGATAATATTAAGGCCCAAAAAAAAGATGAAGTCAGAAAGACACATGCCAAGTGATGCCACAATGGTTCGTCCATCAACCTTACAGAATTTTAGATACAGAATTAATAGCTCTATCTATGGTCAGTCTATAAATTAACTTCATACACCTACCTACACATGGCACATTGAGGTTAAACTTAATCAATCCCCAAATTAGCGAAAATAAGAATGCCACATACCAACTACCATAAAGCAAAATGAGCTACAAGCCAGTAATATCAGCTCACCCACACTCGTCCTAAGTTTGTGCATGAAAGTCCTAAAGCAGTTTTTACTGTGTTGAACTAGAATATATATTATATACCTGACTCAACAAGCCACCAAATTTGTTCTTCAATGCCATCATTTTGTTGAGACCCTTCTCTAATGTTGATGGAAATTGTAGTAGCCGGAGCGTATGACCAGTGGGAGCCGTATCAAATATTATTACAGAATAATCCATTGTTTGCACCAATCTGCAGTAAAAAAAAAAAATGGGGCAAAGAAGCAGAAAATTCAGAATGATAGATAACAAGTGGACATAAAATTGTCCACCTTTCAGGAAATATTTATTAGGTAGGTCAATACATATAAAATACAACTCAACTTAACAAAACCTTATACTAATACGGAGAAAAAAGTAGCATTGTGTAAGGTAACTGAAAACCAAAATCTTGGACAAAACTTTTACAAAATGGACATAAAATCCACTCCCAAAATTCCACAAAGAAGCAGCAGCAAGATAACCGTAAGTAGCAATACTATGCATTTCCAAGGTGTATGCTGCGTTTTGTTCAGAAGGGAAGATAGATTATTTATTGTATACCACATAAGTACATCTATAACATCATAAGTGGCAATTTGCCTATGGGAAAAACTCAGGTCGTCTCTTCCACCCCTGCCATAGTTTCCTTCCCAATTTGTTTTTAATTTTTTGGATAAGAAATTGGAATTCCCTTCACAACTGTACAGATACAGCTCATTATGAACCCTACAATCCCTTCTCAGCTTGTGTGACTACATAAGTTTTCCTTTCTTCCTTTCTTTTTACTCTCCTTTGTTTCNGATAAGAAATTGGAATTCCCTTCACAACTGTACAGATACAGCTCATTATGAACCCTAAAATCCCTTCTCAGCTTGTGTGACTACATAAGTTTTCCTTTCTTCCTTTCTTTTTACTCTCCTTTGTTTATTTCTTTCTCTCCACTTTGTTATGGGGTAGGAGAATAACCACAACACGAGCTATTTTAATATATGCACAACCCATAGACACAGTTTTGAAATCTAGGATTGAGCAGCTATGACAGATTTTAGGACTGATGATACGCAGGCAAGGGAACCAACATGTTTTGGCACCTCTAGGGATGCAAATAGAGCACCAACACATGAATTTTTTTGGTATTGGGTTGGATAGAGGTACAACAAGTCTCCCTCAGACTCGGTGGAAGAATTTAACCAACCCAACCCGTGAGAGCGGCCGAGCAAGTTTCACTAATAGCTATAGTTTTTGGTGATGCTTCGATCCAACAATTGTTATCAGAGCGAAGTCACAAGTTCTAGTCTAAGGGTAGTTTATGGGGAAAAGATTATTGCCCAAGATAAATGAAGGTACAACAAGTCTCTCTGAGACTCGGAGAGCTATAGCTTTTGGTGCAACGGTAAATACTTCGATGCAACAATTGGTATTAGTGCAGATCACGGGTTCGAGTCCTAGAATAGTTCCTGAAAGAAGATTGTTGGCTGAATGGTGAAACTCGGTGGAAAGGTTTAACCAACCGGACTCGTGGGGGCTACTAAGCCTGTTAAAAAAAAAAAAGGTTGCACCTTCATTAACAACTATAACTTTTAATTCAACGCTGAGCGCTTTGATCCAACATTTAGCACATTTGAAAATAATGAAAAAAGTTTATCTAGTGTGAAAAATTGCCCAACTCTTTGTTTTTATGTCACAAATGAGGCANAACGCTGAGCGCTTTGATCCAACATTTAGCACATTTGAAAATAATGAAAAAAGTTTAGCTAGTGTGAAAAATTGCCCAACTCTTTGTTTTTATGTCACAAATGAGGCGTACTTCTTCAGCCTGTCCAACTCTTATTTTTGTCCCCATCAACAAGCCAACGTGGGTAAAATAGTTCATGGAGAAGAAACTGGACAGCCCCATTTTTGAATGATAGATGAGGAAAGGGTATGAAATTGATTAAAAATAAGCTCATGCCCTAATGTTTGAAAAGGTTTTAGATCTAGGCTCAAATTGGAATGTTTTTCCATTGCTTTGTGGGTAAACCTCCTAGATAAGTAATTGGATTCTTAGAGACAAATTCAAGCAAACTTCCTAATGAACAAAGATCACCACAACCAACTAATCAAGTATCATTATCATAGCAGAGGCTTCTTCGCAATAAGGAAGTTGGTACGATGAGCAACCTTTTAGATGGATCCCATCCATTCTCATGTAGCAATTAGAATTACAGGTAAAGGCTTGTTCCCCTTTCATCTTTCCTTGCTTATCTTCAAATGTATGCTGGAACCTAGAGCAATATAATGGTTAGGACTTAAAAAAGGGTTCATCAAACATATACAAGTGAGCTCAATCGCTCAATCTTTGGGTGAGTCTTATTTTCACCTTAATTTGGTAAGTTCTTCTACCTCGTTTTGACAATGCATTTTCCACTAAAATGAAACAAATTATATCATTAAACAATTTAAAGTTATAGCATCCAAATCAATTAATCAGATAGTTTTTGTTTCATTTAACATCAAAAGCAAAGGTTAAAGGATACGCATTTTCACATTTGTCGCATTATAAAGTAGAAGGAAACATTTTGCTTGCATCAGCAATTCTATAAAGCAGCTAGACATTATCACATTCTACAACCTCTTGATAATTGACACATGACANACATTTGTCGCATTATAAAGTAGAAGGAAACATTTTGCTTGCATCAGCAATTCTATAGAGCAGCTAGACATTATCACATTCTACAACCTCTTGATAATTGACACATGACACTTACTTTAGCATCTCCGCAAAGCTCATAGCCTCATCAATACCAGGAATGGCATTTCCAAGCTCAGACAAAAAACCATCCATTCCATCCGAATTAAGTGGGTCTTCATTCTCCACATTGGGATCTACCTCCTACATATCCACAAACTTCAACCATAGCATCACACCAAATAAAATTGGGCAGAGTACAAACAACCAAACAATTAAGTTGCAATGAATTGAAAAAACCCACAAATTCTGCAAACGCCATAGCTCAAGTGGAAGTATAGCAACTGGGGATTGCTAACACCCTAACAAATTGAAATTTAGTACAAACAATCCAAAATATAGCACATATTTGTTCGAGAACACTAAATATGGTGATTCAAGCCTTTTCTTCTTCTTTAAATAGCTGTGATGGTTGTGGGAATAAACTACACATAAAATGAACTAAATCTTATGAGACATAGCTTTCCAGATGAAGATGGAGGAAGCATCCACAGGACAGACATAAATGGCTTGACTCAAGCAGATTGCATTACTCATTTATTATTTAAAACTAAAAAAAAAAGCACTAGTGCATTTACATATACCTCAACATATTTTATGTGACCTATTATAAGTCTAACCATAGTGTGCCATATTAAAGAGGAAGTGGCATACTGTGCTCCCTTTCCTGTTCCACATCCAAGGAAAATCCCAATTCCAGGTAACATTGGTGGGACTTTGAATTTGTTTCAAATTAATATGGAAATTCAGATGCCTAAATCACAGGGTACACAAATGCAGACTATGCCCTATGTATATATTCGCAACATGTAATAAATACATCACAAACAAGCTTTATACTCAAATCAAGCACAGAGTGTCAGCTTGTTATCAGCACTGAAGCTCACTATTCATATTAGACAATAACGCAAAAAAGGTAAGCCGACTTTATTACTAGCTTGGGGGTTGCCCCCAGAATTAAGCAGTACGACTGGGGGATCAAGGGGAACCCCTGCGTAATGTAGAATTACAAATAGAACTTCGTTTAAATGCACCAATATTATGTAAGAGTGCTCTAGATTAACAAAATAAACCATCCATTAACACGTACGGCATCTCCTAAAAACATTATGATTCAAAAAGTGAAGAACACAAAATAACCATTAACCCAGGATTCCCGAAAAAAGGAAATAGAAACTGTTGAATTGGGCATCGCCTGGATCATTAGAGACCCAAATTTACTATAAAAAATAAGAGGCATCAGACTTCAAAATATAGAAAAATAGCCTAAGATTCATAACAAAGCAATACCCATAAACCAGAAAACCTATCCAAGTTAACAAAACAACAAAGAAATCTCGATTCAATAGCAGTTACAATACCATGGCGTACAAATTGGTGAATCCATTGACCAAAATAGGTGTCTTAGTGAACCGTTGTTGAAAGGCATCGCTAAGATTGTGAGCAGGGTCGGTGGAGATTATGAGAACAGAGGATCGAACCCTAGAGAGAAGGATCGACAATATGGAGCTACATGTGGTCTTACCCACACCCCCTTTGCCTCCAACGAAGACCCACTTCAAACTCTCTTGGTCCAGTATGTTCTGCACTGTTCCCTCCGGTAAGTCCGAATTCGAAGCCATTAATGGACACAGAAGCTTGTATCTCTCTCTTCTCCAGACTTGTACAAAACCCAGAAAGTGGAGAGAGATAGGGAGGAGGGGGAGGGGACCGTGTGTCTACTTGTAGAGAGAGAAAATAGAGATGGAGCGAAGCACGAACTTGTGATTGATTGTGTTGTTAGTGATCGATGGATGCTTAGAAGAGAAATGCTGATGACCCAATTCAATTCTGCTTAGCTTCAAATCTAAAATATTAATTTTTAAAAAGTTAAATATGTTTTATTTTTTGTATTTTTAAAAAAAAAATTGTCTAAATTTTGGATATTAATTTTTAAAATTTTTTAAATATATTTTAATTCACCTCTCTCACTTTTTTTATTCGTTCACAACTTTCTCAAAAATCTAGCCTAATTAAATTCTGAATATCGTTTATACCCTCGTCCACCTTTTTTCATCAATGAATTATTTAATAACAATATACATTAATCTTATCAAATTACGTTATATTATGTGGACCTATNATCTAGCCTAATTAAATTCTGAATATCGTTTATACCCTCGTCCACCTTTTTTCATCAGTGAATTATTTAATAACAATATACATTAATCTTATCAAATTACGTTATATTATGTGGACCTAAATAATTATTTTTACAAAATTATTTTAAATTTTATCTTTTGTAATATAACACAATAATAAATAAATTTTTAAAATTTATTATAATATACTACTGAAAGAGATATCATAGTATTATATTATCTCAAAATTTATTCAACTCGTCAAATTTTATAATATATAAGTCAAGTCGTTAGTTATTTACATAATTTATGTTTTGCGAGTACATGTCGTGTTTAATTGATTATTTTGACTAATTAATCGATATTTTAAAGAAAAAAAAGTAATACTTTTCTTTGGATCAACCTGAAAATCCTGTCTGAACGTAACCATAACAGCTTAAAGTCATGGGATAATCCTTCAGAACAACCTAGATGGTAGACTCTGCAAGCACTATAACTAAAGTCATACTGATGATTTTAAAGTTCATCAGTAAGAAAGTTATACAGCATTGGTACATAGGAGTTACATAAAATAAATACACAGTAAGATGAGAGAAACTCAGTAGAGAGAGTTGTAAGTGAAGCAGGTGGCTATAATTGAGCAGATACAGATGAAGAGTGAAGGAAGGAGGGTGGCATTCAAGAGCCTGCTCATACCCCAGTATCCAGTCAGGGTTATTGTTGCATCTGCAATTACTCGGGCCAGGGTTCCGGCTTCAGTTGAAAGCAGTCCACCGTTGTAGGTCCCACGTGAAAGTCGTGATGACATGACCCGAGATAGGAGCGATAAGTTAACACCTGCATTGGTCAAACAAATGAAAAAAAATACCATAATAATAAGTCCCAAGTTCAAGAAGCTGGGGAAAGATTGAACATAGAGCAGCAAATTAATGATNGGAAGGAGGGTGGCATTCAAGAGCCTGCTCATACCCCAGTATCCAGTCAGGGTTATTGTTGCATCTGCAATTACTCGGGCCAGGGTTCCGGCTTCAGTTGAAAGCAGTCCACCGTTGTAGGTCCCACGTGAAAGTCGTGATGACATGACCCGAGATAGGAGCGATAAGTTAACACCTGCATTGGTCAAACAAATGAAAAAAATACCATAATAATAAGTCCCAAGTTCAAGAAGCTGGGGAAAGATTGAACATAGAGCAGCAAATTAATGATAAGGAGCTAAACTATACTCCTCGGTAGCAATTGAGTCTGTGTCAAACTACTTTCTAGGATTTGTGTTCTGTTTCAGGCAACACGACTTGGTATGCTTTCTTTTGCTGGGAATGCCAATCTCAAATTATATTTTAATGGTCAGTTGAGCATGTTGGAGGCTAATGAGTAGTGGAGAGAGGCCAACTAGTAGAAATGGTTGCCATGCTNATAGGAGCGATAAGTTAACACCTGCATTGGTCAAACAAATGAAAAAAATACCATAATAATAAGTCCCAAGTTCAAGAAGCTGGGGAAAGATTGAACATAGAGCAGCAAATTAATGATAAGGAGCTATAGGAGGCCCAGAGGTTAGGAGATAGCATTGGGCACGTTCTATAAATGTTAGCCAGGCTAATCATATTTCCTGACAAGTCTTCTACTTGCAAGTTGGTACAGTAGTTTTGGATGAAGTTGTTACCATTTATCAAAATGAAAGGAAGTAGCCACAAATTACCTTCAAGAACTTCAGCTGAAACAAATGTGATAAGAGCCGAGCAGACATATTGTGGTACAGAGTAAGGGATTATCACTTGGAAACTCAGAAGTATGCCTAAGCATACCATAACTTCCGATGCCAGTAAAACTTGCCTGCAGCCCGATTATTCAGAGTATGCATCAGCTGGAGATAACAGTTATAAATGGACAGTAGAATAAGCATGAAGCATGTTAATTATAAGTTGGATTCTTAGCATGTCCAAGTCATGGATTGAAACCAACTGTATAGACGACCCAATCAATATGGTGGATTGGTATAGAAAATGAGACATTGTACTGCAGACACACCCTATAGTAACTACTCAAAGAGCACTGGGGAGCTTTGTCAACAACGTATCCAGGTTTCTGGCAGTTGTAAACAAATCAGTATTATGTTAATTGTTCTGGGCAAACCACCAAGAGGGGCCATATGATCCAATACATAGCTCATTCTGTCACTCTGATATGATGTCAACATAAGTATATATTAAGTGGAAACCATAAGGGTAACTATTCTATGAGACTACTTTAGGTGTTACCGACACAAGTTGGAAGTTCTTCTTGCAGGAGGATGATGAGTTGATGACATTCCGTTGATTTAAAGGAATCAATTGAAAGTGATATCAAGCTCAAATCTGTGGGTTTTCACATAACAAGCTGAGCACTCCCAGGGTCAGGGGTGTTTTAGAGGAACAAGATATAAGCGTCAAAATGAGTGTTCATCAGCGTCAAATGACTAATAAGTAACATTTCTACTCACAAGAGAAAAATAATAATATCCGAGTCAAGTATTTAACCTCATCCAAGTCGTTGTATTGTTGTAACACTGAGGTGACCAATACTATAGAAACCCTCACCGGCAGATGGTCTATTCAATAAAAATTGGCTTTGGGGGGAAGGGTTCTTTTTCATTTTATTTTGTGTTTTGGGAAAGGGGGTGGTATGTCTCTTAACATGGAAAATTACATATGAATTTAATAAATGCTTCTCTAAGGTCCAAATGCTTACCTTTCCTCAAACATGTTACTGATGTAACTTCCAACAAATATGTTAACAGGAAGGACAGTCAGACCAAGAAATGCCAGGAAAATTGCCACATTGCTTGTTGACCAGACAAAATAGAATGAGGTGATGACACTTGACTCAGCAAGTACAACCTCCATAGCATATTTGAGCATGAAATATACGAATAACTGAACCTGTTCATTGTAGTCAAATCTAAATCAGTAGTGTTATAGATAAGCAATATCCATACAAAACGTATAACATTAATTTGCAATTTCAATAATTGGAAAATGAGAAATGGAAAAGTTGGCATCAGCATAAAACTGGAAGGTACTATCACAAATAGGTGACAAAAATAAGAACAACATAATATGGACCTCAGCCAGTTTCAAAAAATTTAAATGGGTTGTTTGATCATCAAGGGTTATATCTGATATGCATGCTCGTACCGAAAGAGTAGCAAGTTAAGATGGCTATTGTGCCAAGCTTATTACTTCTCGTTTTAAGGCGGTCATGTCAGATTTTCAATATTGGGGATATCATGAGATGTCGTGTTTCATGGCATACCCAAATTTATCAGCAAGATAGTTGTTCGATAACATTGAGAAGTAGAAAGGGTATATGATGATCCCGACAGGGTATATGATGATCCCGAAAGGGTATATGATGATCCCACATCCAAACTCAATCTGTCTCAAAGTGATAGGTCATGAGAACATAAACTCAATTCCTATGAAAGTAGATTATACAGTTTCCCAGAAGCATGCATTACACAACGAGAGTGTTCTCTTTGCATATCAATAAAACAAACTAGGAAACAAGGACAGGATCCTCATGAAGTTAAATGATATATCTGCATACCAAACGAATAAAATACATACCTTTACAGATGGTGTAAGCAGTCTATATGCAGACACAATTGAAGTGACAGGTTTGTGGATCTCTTCCTCAGAATTTTCTTCCCCAATATCACATTCATGGTCTTCATCTTCACCTGGTTGGTTCTCTGTTGTGCTTAATAGCAATGATTGGCTAAGCCCATTCTCTAATGCACTTGTTTCTATCATCCCTAAAATGAGAAATAACATATGAAATCCCTTACCCAAATGGACGCTGGAATTATTAATTCTATAGTTGCAAAAATAAATTTACAATACTTACCAAATAAATAAATAAATAAATTTACAATAAAAGCCGATCAAATGGAGTTCCTATAAGGTATTCATGACATTGAAGCTTATTGCATCTAAGTGAAACACAAGACATTCTACTTTTGTGCATTGTTCAGCCATGAATAATGATAAGACCTTTAAAGAATTTTACACCTCCATACACCTATCCAAAAGTCACATGCCAATAGGACTGTCAGTTCTTTGGGTTCAGAAGGCTGGATTGCTCCAAGTATTAGCATTAGAGATTACACATCGAAAGGTGATGATATTTTTTGTCAAGTTTGTAGTAGATGAAATTATGATACAATGATTTAAGGGCGGCTGTCAGTTTTAGAGTTTGTTTCCCTTAGAATGCAACATCAGGACTCGATGTTAGGCTGGTTGTGTCAGACAAGACAATCAGTATTTTCTGGAAAGTAAGACAATCTGTATTTTCAATACTGGCTTTAAATAGGAATTGGTAGTTGAACTTGTGGAAATCAGAGTAACAACATGAATTTTGGAGTAGACAACATGTTAGAGGATTTGGCACATTCAGATAATTATTTTCCTTATGCCTCCATTTAGTTTGGCAGGAAAAGGAACAAAATCCAGATTCTGTTGTTTACTTGTACAAGCTAGTTTGAAGAAACTTAAGAACGATTAGTGCCACGATCCTGCAAGACTCTAAAATCCTTTATGGCGCCTGAGATACTATATTTAACTTAAATTTCAAATGATTATGAAAATCTCTAGTCTCAAAGTTGGTGTGTCTGAATAACTGCAGGGAGATTTTATGATCACTAATATAGATTGAGCTTGAAGCAGCTAGATTACTGCAGAGACTTTGAGGGTTCAGGACATTCATAAATTTTCATATAATTAGACCTCGGAAGGAGGACCTTTACATCCTGAACTACAATCTGTCAATTGAGCTTGAGCAATGTAGGAGGGAGAAGAGAGTAGAAGATCCGGTTCAATTAATTCCAGGTTTAGCAAAATTTCTCGAACTTACAAGATTGACATGGATAAGTCTCCGTGGTTATCATAATACAGCGTTGATGACAAGACAAAAGATGTTATCCATGAAAGGAGTCGAGTAAAGATTTGACATAGTTTATCTATTAAATAAACGATTAAAGTTGCAGACACATAAAATCTCCTGAAGAATTACGACTTGGAATTGGTTTGATGAATGAACCTCAACGACGACTTGAAATGATATAAATGATTGAGAATGGAAGTCTAACAAATCTCTATTCTAAAGTGGTTTCGTTGCCATCTAACATTCAGGACATATAAGCACAAACTTGAGGACTAATATGCATAAACTGAACCACTAGAAAACATTACAAAACACCATAATCCAGATAGTTGAAACCATTGCGACTTTCCAATTAGCATACCAGAGTTGGCTGGCCGTGTCACAATATTCTCGTTTTCCTCATGTGGAGGCTCTCTAAATGAAAACCACAACCACAATAGATAGATAAACCATGCAAGAGACATAAACCATCCTGGTAAAGTGTCTTCATTAAAAGTGATTTTAAATATCTTGAATTCAGTTTGAAGTAAGTAGGCGAGTGCAGGACCAGATGCCATTCCAAGTGCACTGGCACTAACAAAACCAGCAGAAGCTTTCATTCTCATTCTGAGAGGCACACAATCGCTGATATAACGCCTGTTAACAGCCCTTGCGGAACCCAACCTGAAACATTGGTAAATATTCCACTTTGTTAGACATACCTAATTCAGCCATATGATTGCACCAATGAATAAACTACTATAAATGTGTATCTTCAGGGGAGAAAGGGGTAGAATGTAATAAACTACTATAAATGTGAATCTTCAGGCAAGGAATTTCTTCTCTCAAACTAGAATATATCAATAACCATTAACCGCATAAACAAGTCCAATTGCAATATTGCAGCCAAAACAAATATTATTTGAATTAACATTATGTGAGAGAATGCCTAAGAGCAGAAATAGAAAAAAGAAGACATAAATAGTAGCTATGTGGAAAAAATTATTCTCTTTTCTTATGCAATCTGTGTTTAATTGTCAATTAAATTTGTACTTTGCATAAAGAGGTAATTGTGGTAGATTAAGTTTTTATTGGTAATCAATTGAGCTTTAAATTGAAAAACCTATTCACATTTCATTTATGTCATAATTGAATAAAGAATTCAGAAAATCGAATTAAAAAGAAAGACGGAATCAATGAAATCTTGTTTGGTCTTTGCTCGAAAGTTTATTTATTTATTTTTTTGTTGGGGGTGGGGGGGGGGGGGGGG